>WEIT01000014.1:13945-32299 GCA_013389985.1 Dryoscopus gambensis
AATAGTACAAGAACACTGACAGAGTCAGGATACAATCTGACATCCTGTTAGTCAGGGTGCTGGTAGCAGTCCAGATGAGATGGTCCTGTTGAAGCAGTGATCCTGTAGAAGGGTCTGGTCTTCACCTGAAGGTCCAACAGTAGCTCTTGTGCTCTGGGAATCCAGTAGATAAGGGCTGCTTGTGCTGTTCCAAACCCCAGATTATATCCAGGTGGGAATGCTTGTCTCCTCACCCCTGGACAGAGCATCTCACAATGGGGTGATGCAATTTTATGAGTCATGCGATGGGTCCTTGATAGCCTATTAAACAGAGATAGCCCCCCCGGAGGGAGTTATCAAGGATGAGTCACAGTAGGAGATAACGAACACTGTCCCACCTGCTTTAACAGCTTGGGAAGATGAAAACAGAATACATACTATTGGTTACATCTTACGTTGTAACCTAGGACAAGTTTCCAGAAGTTCTGTGAAATGTGAAAATCCCAGAAGAAGTGAAAATTAAATTCATTACACTGAATAACGTGAATATGAGTGAATAGCAGTGAACTTGCAGAGCTATTGCTCTGGAATGAATGGTGATTTTCTTGGGTAAAAGGTTTCTTGGGTATCTTTCTATAAATGTTATCCTGCTTCTTTTCTTAGACCATCCCAGCCATAGCATAGGCCATGATTTTCCTTTTTTATGTACACTCTTTATCTAATGATTCAGAAGTATCCATGTCTCAGATTTCTTCTTTAGATGGACACAGGTACTTCCACAAAACCATAATTCAGAGCTAGAAGGATGAAGTTCATGTGGTGATAGGTAGGGGTAACTAACCTGTGTTAGGTGCAAGGGTTTGAGGGAGCAGGAAGACATGACTTTTGCCCACTCTCATGCGACCTTGATTCTGAGGCCAAGATTGAGGGCTTGGAGGGCTCTTGCACCCAGAACTGGGCTCCACTGCTCATATACTTCCACACTTAATGACAATGCCACTGCAGTCCATAATCTCATATAACCACCTAAAATGCCTCTATTGCAGTTTACAATCATATGCTGCTATGATACTGAGTTTCAGTCTCACATGTTTCTGTTGCAGTGCTGTGGGACAATGTTAATATCCCGGTGTATTCCTCAAGTTCGTGTGCTGGCGTTACAAATGTTCCTATCAGTTACTGGCAGTGACTCCAAAGGACTACTTTAACCCTAAAAGTCAGCTGGATGGAGTAGAAACTGGACAGTAGGTCTGCCTCACAAGGTGATTCTTCCTGTCAGTCACAGTGTTCTGTGACACCAGTCAGCACACTGGTGGAGAAGAGCCTTGTCTTGTTTGCTGGTAAAGGTCTACTGTGTTTGTAGTTATCATGGCTTAGGAACATAGAATGAGGTTTGCATCCATCAGAACTAGGCTTGCTTTCCCTAGGCTGGCGTTTAGACATTGCAATGTAGCCTTTTAACCCAGCCACTCTTGGAATAGCTTTCACTGCAGTACAATTTTACATGTAGTTACAATGTTTCATCCCATTTAGTGTATTTCCTCAATATGTAATTAATTTTAAAAAAACATATTTTAAATTATGTGGGGGCAGCATCTGGTGCTAAAATGCATTTCTTGGTATTGAAGTGATTTTAAGTAGCCTGTCTCTTTATATCAGCTCCTTCATGGTTCCTGTGGCAAGATTATAGCTGTGGGCAGCATCAGAAATCTCCTGTGAAGAGCAAGTGAAAATCAGTTCTGCAGCAGGAATATGGACAACTAACTCATTCAAAGCTCTGACCATGCAGTGAGCAGCTCAAAGAGCTATTTAAAAATTTGGTTTCCTTAGTCACATTTCTTTAAACATAATAATCTCGTATTTTATTGAATGCAATAAATTTTGACATTTTCCAAGTTGCAGGTTAGTACATATTATTTTCTTCTATATATTTAAGAGTTCTAGTGTAACAAGTGACTTTTACAAAAATAGCAAAGAATTTGTTAAAATACTTTATACTTTGAATGTTTTACAGGTAAATTTCACAAACCATTGCAAATGTTTTCTCTGTTACAGAAGGACTTACTGAATGGGATCTGTGAAAATTTTCAGGAGGGCCCATAACTTTCAGGCACTTCAATTTTTTCAATGTTGTTTAATGCCTAAATTTCTTGAGGAAGAATGCACCAGTAGGAGATGGTTTAGAGGACCATTTTTACTGCAATTTACATACTCTTTTCCATAAAACTTTCTGGTTTTTATAATTAAAAAAAAAGTTTCTTATACTTGTGTAAAGATTATCACTTTTGAAATGTTGAAAAACAATTATTGATACAGAAGTAGATTGGGTATGACTTCAAATAAAAAGGAAAAAGTGACATATCTTGATAGTTAAAATCAGGTGTGGGAGCTTTTATAATACGGGCTGAAAGTGAGTAAAAATCACAAGTCGAAATCAATTGAGGATATATGTCTTGATTTGCAGAATTTTTTCACAGTCCAACCTGAGTGTTCAGAAATCATGAGTCAATTAGTGATGTGTAATTAATTAGACAATGGAACAGTACACATGATTTGGATCCTGTGCCAGTGATATGCTCAAAACAGTAACCTTCTATGAAAGAGCTGGGAAGTATAAATCCTTTTGTATTCTACCAAGTGTGGACAGCCATCTGGTTGTTGGCCAACAAAATCTGGAAGGCAACTGTAACAAATGTATGGTTCACATACTTGCCAAAGGATTTTACAATATTATTAATTTAATTTCCAAGTAGTTGAATGTTTCAAATGTGACACATAATATTCAGCTCTAAATATACTCACAAATATTACTATCAGAGACTAAAGTCACTTTCAAGAGAACAGCAGGTTTCTGAGTTCATTCTGAGAAGACATGAGACCAATGCAAAATCATTCCTCCATTATGACAGACCAAAAATTAAGTCTTCTAAATAAAACAATAGATATATCTCATTTTATTTTTTAGTTGAGCATCTAAAGATTGACCTTGTGATGGTATGAGAGTAAAAGAAATATTAATTCTATTTCTTGGTTGTTTCATTACATAAAGCTGTGGAACTTCTTGAATATTTCAAGTAGATCTCTCTTCATATATGTGTTGCACATACTTGTATTCTGTATGAATGGTATTCCCATTTCTACAGTACTTGCAGTCAAAGGGTAAAAATAAGTGTGTGTATATTTATATATATATATATTAGGCTTTGTTGTTATTTGGCAGAAATTATTATAACAAGAAGAGCATAATGCCATTATAGTCATACCAAATTGAAAGTCTTAAGAGTGCTGATTCCCAAGCTAATATTTACAGATTGGCCAATATAACTGGTGGAGAGTTATGAAGATCCTAACCAAAATCCCTAAGGATGAGGCCCAGAAGGAGTAACTGTCTGCACACAATGGGAACCCGTGACAGAGTTTGCAATTAACTTTAGCTTCTTGGCAGATAATGAAGTTTCATACATTTTTTATTAGGAATTATTAATCCAAACATTAATGTCTATCAGAAATCACTCTGCTATTAATTTTCATTTTCTTCCCATTTAAATTGTTGTCATCCCATGGAACAGCACAATTTCATGCAATTTTGATGATGAATGACATCCCAACAGTAGGAATATACTCAGGGAGCTTCCTGAAATCAATTCTGGCTTGGGCCTGAGAACCCCTTGTGACGTTTAATAATGTATATATCTGGAGAAATTGTGATCCTCTAACAAATCATTTATAAATGGAAAAAGAAGCCTGAAGTGATCATAAATATTAACAGCAACAACCCTTCCAATGCATTGTATTTTGTTCCGTAAACATATGGTGTTCAGCTTGGACAGATGAAAATAAGACTTTGTTTTCCACTAGGAAGTGGTCCCTTTTCATTGCTTTAATATCAAAATAGAAACCATCCCGGGCACATCTAAGTATTTAAGGATTCTTATTGGAAAAAAAGCAATGACACAGAGATGATAGATTTTGCCCAGCTTCAGATTTTGTCCAGCTTCCATTTGTTTCATACAAGATGACCTAGGGAAGGGGACTTGGTCTGACAGTCATGTAACAGCAAGTGATGATAACTGCAAATTAGCACATTTGTCTTTTTTTTCCTTCTATATTGCAGAGGTGGTCTTTTGAGCTTTTTAGAATATAACCACCTTATTTTCCTAGGTTTGGTTGGTATGGAGTTACTTTTCTTCCCAGTAGCTGGTACTGTGCTGTGTTTTGGATTCAGTATGAGAATAATGTTGATACCACACTGATGTTTTGGTGGTTGCTAAGTAGGGTTTACCCTAAATCCAGGACTTTGCCGTGTGCCATGCCCTGCCAGTGAGCAGGTGCATAAGAGGCTGGGGAGGGAGCATGGCTGGGACAGGCAACCTGAACTGGCCAAGGGGATGTTCCATCCATAGAATGTCCAGTACATAAACTGGGGGGAGTTGGCCAGGTGGAAAGTCACTCCTAGGGGACAGGCCAGGCACTAGTCAGTGTGTGGTGAGTAATGGTGTTGTGCATCCTTGTTCCTCTTGTATTTTATCCCCTTCTCTCTCTCACATCTTCATTACAACAACAACAATAATTATAATAATAACAATAATAATCTTATTATATTTTACTTTATGTAATTTGTTAAATGGTCCTTATCTCAACTGATGAGTTTTCTCTTTTCTTCTGATCCCCCTCCCCATCCTACTGAAGGGAGGAGAAGCTGTGTACAAGTGACTGCATGATTGCTGACTGGGGTTAAATCATGATGTTTATTTAAAACTATAATAAGCTCTATAGCAGTTGTAAAAGTGCATACAAAAATGCAAAGTAGAAGTAATTAAGTCAAGAATGAAAAAATGAAAGCACAATTTCTTTTGTGTTTGTAAATTCTGATGTGTGCCTTTTCCAAAGCATTTATAATCATTAGAATTTGACTACAGAATAAATACTTATAAATTGGACAGAAATATTGCAGAATTGATGCAAACTCCAACAGCTGAGCTGTATTTCTTAGTAAGCCAGTCCAAGCTCTGGGATATAAGGACACACAAGCAGTTAACCAATTTTCAAAACTATTATTCAGAATTCCCAACCTTGTTGCTGCTTGGATGCTGTACAATATATTTTGTTAAATTCAACTATCTGGTTAATGAAATGAAATGCTTTTCTGAGACCATTGCCAGGAAGTGCTTAGAAAGTGTTTGTATTGAATCAGTAAAGCCTCTCCTAAGGATGTAGGAAGTGCATTTCTCATGGTGCACACCAGGAGTTCTCAGCCATTTGAATCCAAGTGAAATGGCTCAGCATGAATGGTTTCTGATAGGATAGAGCTGGACCAAGTGATGCAACTCTAGTGACTATAATTTTCTCTATACCTTTTAAAGAAGAAAGTTTCAAAGAAGGAATGATATCTAATTTCAAAGTATATCTACTTTTTTACAGAAAATACTATACTGCCTACGTCATGGTATTATTAAGGTGTTTCCTTCAGCTTTTTCTTTATAATCCATTTTACTCTGAAATATCTGTTTGTGAACAAGAACTTTGTCAACTCTGTGATCATGAAATTTAGGTGAGCGAATGGTGTCCATTTTTCCCTTGGAACTGTATTTCTAGGAGCATACATACTTATATGTTTATATGGCTTATCAATGAACATAAGTCACCTTTAGAAATTTATTTCATAATTAACAAGGTCAAGCCTATTTGTTGCTATGCTAGCCAAAATCAGAGATATTCTTAAAATATCTCAGTACCTAGATGATCTGTCATTTTATCATAGTTGGAGGATTTTGTTTCCAAGAAACAGCAAAGCTTTTGCTGAATTTAGAGCTCAGTGGGAGCAGTGAGCAAGGGCTGCCAGGAGATGCTTTTGATCAGTTTTTGATCTCTGTGATAGGCAGTGATTCCCCAGCAGGATCTTTGTTTCCAGCTCCAGGCTTTAATCATGGTTGTATCTATCATGCCAAGCCTACCCAAAAGTTCTGTCTAAAGCTCAGACCAGATACCTCAAGTGTTCTGTGGCTTCTGCTCTTGACAGAGGCACCCGTATCACATACCATGACACTGGAAGCTTATGCATATTGATGGATAGCCTTCAGATAGCAACTATTTAATTTGACCTAGATACTGCAGATCTGGGTCACATTTTAATTAGTGTGAATTAGTCACCGGTTCTACAAACCACTTGCATTAAGCTTATAGACAGCCTTGTGTGTGCTAGTGATCCCTCTGAAACCAACTGGTATTACCCACAGGTCTCGAGAGTGTAACTATTTGTATTATGGAAGTCTTGGCGGTTCAGGCAGTTTGCACTTATTATCAGCATTCCCTTTCCAAACCAAAATGTAAACCTCAGAGTTGGAAATTCTGAATGAGGCCACTGGGTCAAAACTGAGGTAGTAGCAGGAGATTTCATCTCACATTTTAGCCAAGACTCAAGTCACTGGAGATGTTTTACCATAGAGGTGAAATGTTACCAGTCAACATCTCTCCCATAACCAGCTAGCAAGGCACTCATCTCTTACTGAAATTATCTCAAGGCCTGGACCCAGATCTTCAGACAACTATGCGAAAAAGCTTTCATTTGACTCCTTTTTATTCACTTAATTTACGTCCTCAGGGCAGAACTTTGTTGTATTATATGTGACTTTACAAATGGGGATAGAATTTCATTAAAATATATTAAATTAGGGTAAGTGATGTTAGTAGGAAAAGAAAAATATTAAATGAAAAAATATGTTGGAGATTAAAATTTGTTAACGAAAAGTAGAGGGAATATTTTACCACAATAAGATAAAAAATTATTAAAGATGGCATGTAGAAATTCCAGAATTATGGACATTGCATTTTATTGAAATAAGATTAATAAATCACACAAGACAGCACAGAAACAGTTGATAGTGGCTGTATATAAAACTGGATAATTTTTTTTAAGAGTCAGTGGTGTAAGAGAATTGAAAATAATTTTAAAAGACTGATGATACATGCCATTCATCAGCCATTTTATTTCTTTTGTGTAATTATTGTAATAACTTAGTTTAACTATTTTATGGGTTTTTGCGGGGGGAGGGACAGAAAAAATAGTGTTTGCTCCTCCTTTCAGAGTGGTTTCAGTCCTGATTAGGAATTTTTAACCCTAAGCCAATGTTTCACAGCATAGTATTTAAAATACTAGTCTATCTGTCACATTTAAGAGGAATTTTGGTGTAAAGCTATGCTCCTACCCAAGCCAGGAAGAGAGGTGCTGTGTGTTAAATTTCTGCAGAGTTTGACTGGCAACGGCACACAGCTGTGGAGATTGAAGATAACCTGGAGAGATCTAGTTGATACATATCGCCATTTCAGGTCGGTTGTGAGAAAATGGATTCTTTACTTTCAAGCAAAGAAAATGTTTGGTTTTGTGTTCATAGTAATTACTCATAAATGAGAGAGTTGCAGATCAGCATCAGACAAAGTCACAGTGAGACAGAGTTACACCACATATCCCTGAATGTTTGTGAAATGAAATTCAGCCCTGACATAAACGAGTGCCAATTCGCTAAAATTAACAAGTTTATTAAAAGGAACAGTTAGGGTCTTCACAGCAGATTAGCCAACTCCCCTGAAGAAAGGGCCGCACTGGGTGCCTGACCACCGTGAATGGAGTGGTCAGAGACCAAAAAAATCCCAAGGAATGCCCCTTTTCTACCCCCTCCCAGAGTACCACCCCTTCCCCAAGGGTCCTCCCTCCAGGAGTGTATTGATTGGAGCATTCTAATTTGCTGGCCAGATGATTGGTCCATTACAATGAGGTGATGTCGGTGCATTGAGTGATTAACCTCTTGTCCAATCTGGGTTCTTAGGTTATCCCTTTATGCTAATCACAGTTGGCCCCTTTCTTCTAGAGGATTCCTTGTCAATCATCTCCAGGCCTATAGAACTATTCAGCCCCATTTCCCAAAGTAATCACACAAAAAATTTTAACAGTAACCCAGATAACAGGATCCCCCTCTTAACCTTATTAACACTTCATTTCAACAATAAATTTTATTAACAATTAACTAATTAACTGTAACCACTGTCCAACAGCAAACATTCTAACCTTTAACTGCTTGGGCCTACAAAAGCCAACCATCCTTGTTTATTCATAACAAGCCCTATGTCCAAGGAATACCATGTCTGCTCTTACAAGGTCTATGCGATTGGAATACAAAGCCAAATGTTTAGTCTGCAAGTACTTTGCCTAAAATAGCAAAGTTTTGTAGTAAAACATAGCAGGTTTTGTGATAAAGCAGGTTCCAATTCATTTGACTTGGAAGTAGTTGTTTATTTTCATTAAGGTTGTTAAGAAATGGTTGTTTTTGTTCATCTTAATATGTTGCTCAAACACTTGTGGCATTCACTCCAGACAGTCACCATCAGAAACAGCTGAAAACTCTGTCCATAATACAGTCTTTTTACAGTAGAATAACTGATAAATTCAGTACCATGAGTGATAACCTGCAGACAGTTAATGCCCCCTCAGGGTCTTCTGTGCCCTGGAGATTCTCTATGGTTTTCTTCCAAGAGAGCAAAAGGAGCAAGGTTGCAAGTGCCCTTTGCTTCCCACCTCAGGATCACACATGAGCCTACTTCAGAAAAAGAAAATAATAGAGATATATGGGGAAATCTTGCTAAGTGTGCAGACGGTATTTGTGTAATTGTAACTCAGCTTTACAATACCAATCTACTTGTATTGAAAATCACCAAAAAATCTTTGATGGTATTTGCTCCATAGCAAGGTTTTTTTGATGCTGTTCATTGCCTACAAATAAGGGGGAGCAGCGTCCTTCCTGCAGACATCTATGAGAAAGCAGGGCAGCTGCTGTGGTTGCTGTGGCAATGATTGCTCGCGTCAGGTGCTGCAGGCAAAACCACAGATCTCCTTCTAGCGTCTCCTGAGGCAAAGGATCAGGAGGGGGTCTCTTGTATGGTTTCCAACCAACTTTATTGGTGGAGGGGACAGGGACAAAAGATGGGAAAACGGAAGGGTCCAGGGTTCCTATACTGAAGGGAGAAAGGGTGTAGAGAAAGGGAATAACCAATGGGATACAACAGAGGGGGTGGAACAATACTAACAACAACCAATGGGGACAATATAGAGGCGGGAACTAGAACAAGGAACCAATGGGGCGTTGAACTGGGGAGAACTTTCCTGATGGAGGCGGTGGCTTTAGACCTCGGTGCCGCCCTCCAGTCCACCCTCAGGGCTGTCCTCGGGACCCTGGCCCTCCCACCACTGGATGGCCTGCACTTGATTGGCATTTGATGGCCACAGCCTCTGGGTCACCACAACATTTTTTCTTCACCTAACTGAGGCTATTTACCCTGTGCTCAGGATGGTTATTTTCTTAGTCTAGTGAAATATTTGACAGATAAATAAAGTTCTACCTGTCACGTGGACCAACTCATGAATAATATTCACCTGCAAGGTGATCATAAAGCAAACTTCCAAAATTGCCAGTGTTACTATGTGAAGCAGGGGGGAAATTTAGTAATTTGCTGTTTGGGGTTTGGTTTCTTTGCAATTCCACTGCTGCAGTGAATACATGCTTCAAAAGCTGAAGATGTGCACATCACTTTATGAGATTTCATGCCAATAGTATCAGCTGGCATGAAGCCCAGAACCTTTTCCTGATGTTTTGAAATGACTGTAAAGTGCAGGGAATGCTAGGATACCTGGATATATATTTTTTTGCTCTCTTCCTTTCAAATTACTAAATATCAATTTGTAAAACAGTGTGTCTAACCTCCACATCAAAATTCATGTATTTAAAGAAATTTGAAAAATGTTATGTGATTACATATTATAGTAAGAAAGTAATAAAAAAATTATATTTTTTATTATAGTTTAGAAAAATATTCTAGATTGTTAATTATATTGCATAGTGTGAGAAAACCTTGAGATTCTTCCTTTTGGTACTTTGTAACCTACTGAGGAAAATGAGTGGTTTGAAGTTTGAAAATCACAATGCATTTCCTACCCCAGAGAGCACAGGACGGAAATATATGGTGACAGGTGGATGCAGCACAGAAGTGGGAGAGAGTAGGGGTGCAGTAATTCTCTTCCATGCAGCAAGCAGCTGCAGTAAGCAACGGGTTGTTGCGGTGCATTATGTTATTTTTCCCTTGATTTTATGATTGTTATAAGATGGTTTAACCCCCTCCCCCTCTCTCCCCCTCGGGTGGTGGGTCCCAAGTCCCTAGTCCTTCCCCTGATTCCCTTTCAAGGTTATTCCCCTCCCTTGCCTCCCTATCCATCACCTGGGGTTCCTCCCCTTGTTCCAGTGCCTTCCCTGCCTATCACCCAAACCCCTCCTGTAGCCCATGCCCATCTTCCTGGAACCCTTCCCCTATCTCCAGAAAGTTCTCTATTCCCTGTTATCTCATTAGTTCTCCCTGATGTCAGTTGCTATCAGTTACTGCCATTGGTTGTATGTATGTATGTTCCCTCCCTAAACCCCGCCTTATGTTACTCCTCATTGGTTGTACCCTTTCTCCGCCTTATGTATCCACCCCCCTTTATAAGTTGCTGTAAGCTATGATTTGTGGCTCAGTCTGACCAAACCCCCGGGAATAAAGAACTCTTTGGACTAATTGGTCTGGCTGGCCCCTCCCTCGCCTCTTTACTTTGGAGCTTCGTCCTGAGCACCCCTATCCTATCGCGTCCCACGTGCGGAGCTAGCCGGGGACGAGAGCAAGGATTGGCGCGTGGCCGCGACAGCTGGCGCCCAATGTGGGGCCCATCGAGGTGGCCTTCGGACCCACGGACCCCACGGATTGCAGCGGAAGAAGCCTGCATTGGAACGTCAGTGCCCTCGTGCGCGCATGCCACGTTTTAGTGAGCGGTGCAGCTGAGGGAGGGAAGGGTAGCTTGCCTGCTGCCGCGGGCAAGTCCTTCCCCTGCTCCAAGGACCTTCCCCTAGTGGATTTTAGTTCCTGCTCTTCGTCTGAGGGACCAGGGATCGCTGTGCCGAGGCGGCAACGGACAGGATCGCCTGTGTTGAGGTAAGTGTTTAAAGGGCGGTGTGGGGTTCCTGACTGCAAGACAGAGGGACCCCCGGCATAGGCTGCTCCCCTTCCGAGGACAGGACCGCCTGCGTTGCAGGGCTCGCTGTAGGAATTGGGGAGGCGCCATCTGGTGGAGGCAGGACCTTTTATTTCTTTTCTACGTTTTACCACTGGGAAGGGTGAGGCTAAGCTCAAGTTAGTCCTTTTGTGGGTAAATGTTTTGTGTTTCGTGGGTGGTGTTGATACCTAGAGATACCCAGGAGTTAGACGTCCTGCCACTGGTTCAGGGGCCAGTGGACACCACTAATGCCTTTTGTTATTTTAGGACCAACTGAGCAGAGGGAGTTGTTTTTCCAAGTTGTGGGTGCCCTTGGGGGAAGAGTTTTCTTTGGTTTTGGGATTTACATTTTGTTTTAAGGGAGCTAGAGGGTACTAAGCATCTGGAATTTTATTTCTCAGGCGTTAATTTTAAGTTGGACGTAGGAGGGGCACTGCATAGTCACGACTAGCAGCTGCATCCTCCGATGATCGGGTGGTGTGGGTACTGCGGGAAAGCCCCAGGACGATGTCCGGCCACTTGGTGCGGGCCAGTGGACGCCACCCATGCGGCTTTTGATAGATGCGGTGCTTAGTGCCCTGGGTGTTTTGGGTGTTTGTTGGGGTATTGGTATAGGGAAAGATTTTATCTTATTTTAAAGAGTTTAAAGTGGGAAGATTTTATTTTTTAAGGGTATCCCCAGTTTTTCCCCTAATCCCCCTTATCCACTCCCCTATTTTCCCTGGACGGTTTCTGGGGTAGACAGTCCGTCTAGCGCGAGGGGGATAGTCTCCCTGGCTTCTCCGCCGGAACCCCTGAAACCCCTTACCCCAACTGAATTCCTCGGTTTCCCCAAGTCCACCCCTGAGTGGGACTGGCCATCTCACTCAGGGTCCTTTCCTATCCCTTCCTTCCCTAGTTGAATTCCTAAGGTGGCGGCAGCGTAGTGGCCAGTTCCGCCATCTTCCCTTCCCTCTTCCAAGTTCTGTACCCCTATTCCCTGGCCATACAAAATGGCGGAGGCCTCGTGGCTGGGTCCCTCCATTTTGTCCTCTTTCTCCTTGGATTTTCCCACCGTTTCCCGTAGCTCCTTCCTTTCCCTTCTCCTCCCCTTCCTCCTTTCCCTGCTCCGCCCCTTCCAGCGGCGGCCTCACCTCTTTCACATCCCTTCCGGTTTCCCACGCTGTCCCATCCGGTTCCCACAGTGGTGGGGCTGGATGTGGTGGGGTCGGAGGCCGGAAGGAGGGCGGGGAAATATGGCGGCCCCCATGCCCGAACACCGGCAAAGGGGAATAAACGCCAGTGTCAGGGAATCCCTTCCTATCCTGAAACCCTGAGGAGCTGGGATAAGCGGGAAAAACCAAGGACAAAGGGTTTTTCCTATGGGTTTATTACTAAGAAATTTAAGTTCAAATTTGATTTGGGGAAAACTAGGTATAGTTTAAATTTCCTTTATTCAACTTTTATCTTTCGGCTATAAATTTAAGTTATATGTTTATGTTCTTTATGCTTTTGTGTTTGAGCCCAAGCTTGCTTGGATGCATTTTGTTAATTTTATGAAACTTAAGAGTTTGTGCCGTCTGGGATAGAGGATAGCACAAAGGCCACCAGGACATCTAGTGTGCGCCTCGCCCAGGCAGTTCCCCATGCCCATACATCCCTTAATGTCTTCCCGTCCCCCATCCAATCCCATTCCCCATACTATCCCTAAGACCATCCTATTCCCATTTACCTACCCCAAAATTACCCCATAAATGTATTTTCTTTTGTCTTGATTCCTTAATAATATTTTACATTGAGTATATTCTGTTGTAGATCAGCATCCTTACCCCCACTCTCTAAGATGTCGTACCGGCCCCCATCAAGACCGATCATATGGGTCAGTGCATCCTATGAACATTGGCCGGGAGGTGTGCGTGTCATCCGAGTTAGAGTCATCTTAAGAGACTGAAGGAGAGAATCATCTGCATTGAGAGGTTTTTCGAGCGGCATAAACACCGCTTAGGATGTCTGATCAAAGTTTTGGACGTTGAATTCCATTGTATTTGTTATGGTTGTTGTTTGAGTGTATATGTTTCTCATTATGTTAATCATTTCGAGTTCTTGTATTATTTCTCCCTCCCCTCTTACTTTTCTTTACATTCCCTTTTTACCCTAGAGTTTTCCTTTCCTCCCATTTCTTTGTATTATCCACCACATAATTATATTTCTGCTTTTATATTAATTTTTCCATGTTTAAGTAGTTATCACTTAAGAAGGAAAAGACTCCTCTACATCCATCTTTCAGCACTGTACAGCCAATAAGTAAGCTACCTCAGAGGTGTAGGGGAGAACTTGTCAAAGCACTTTATCATGTACTTTTACTATGTTAGTTGTCCTGTATTCTTAATTTTCCTATGTGTCCTTTTAAATTGTTCAATTTTACATCTTGAAAGAAGCCTATTGTTTTTAACAACTTCCCTTTTGAATAATTTGATTTTGGATTTGAATTTACTTACGTCTATTAAATTCATAATACTTGCTTTTAATTATTTTAAATATATTTTACCATTCAATTAAGGCTTCTTACAAGATCCTCCATCCCCTTCTTTTCTTTTGTTTTGTAAAGAAAAGGGGGAGATGTTGCGGTGCATTATGTTATTTTCCCCTTGGTTTTATGATTGTTATAAGATGGTTTAACCCCCTCCCCCTCTCTCCCCCTCGGGTGGTGGGTCCCAAGTCCCTAGTCCTTCCCCTGATTCCCTTTCAAGGTTATTCCCCTCCCTTGCCTCCCTATCCATCACCTGGGGTTCCTCCCCTTGTTCCAGTGCCTTCCCTGCCTATCACCCAAACCCCTCCTGTAGCCCATGCCCATCTTCCCGGAACCCTTCCCCTATCTCCAGAAAGTTCTCTATTCCCTGTTATCTCATTAGTTCTCCCTGATGTCAGTTGCTATCAGTTACTGCCATTGGTTGTATGTATGTATGTTCCCTCCCTAAACCCCGCCTTATGTTACTCCTCATTGGTTGTACCCTTTCTCCGCCTTATGTATCCACCCCCCTTTATAAGTTGCTGTAAGCTATGATTTGTGGCTCAGTCTGACCAAACCCCCGGGAATAAAGAACTCTTTGGACTAATTGGTCTGGCTGGCCCCTCCCTCGCCTCTTTACTTTGGAGCTTCGTCCTGAGCACCCCTATCCTATCGCGTCCCACGTGCGGAGCTAGCCGGGGACGAGAGCAAGGATTGGCGCGTGGCCGCGACAGCGGGTGATGAGAAGGACTCTAAACAAGCCGAGGGCCTGAGCAGTGTCTGTGCGTTTTCAGCAGGTTCAGGTGGGTGGTGTGGAGGGGAGGCACACAGAGGACAGGGACACTGCAGGCACTGCCCTTGCAGAGCTGTACCCGGTGCTCATGTGAAGGATACCTGCATGCACACGTGAAGATCCCATTTAATGCATACTGAGCAAGTCTCCTGCAGCTGTCTGCTGACTTTTAGCCCTGGACACGGCATCACATTTCACCTGGAAGCACAAAGTCTGGCTCCCAGAGGCCCATCCTAAAGCTGATAGTTCTCAGACTTGATGGGCACCAGTAGAAAGGTGCCATCAAAAGATTAATTTGACAAGGAATTGTAATGAATTTATCCCACATTTAGAAGACAGTGGAAAGTGAGAGACAATTTGAAAGAAAGCTGAACTAATAGATCATGACAGCTGGCTTAAACAGAGATGGAAATGACTCAAGAGCCCATGTTCAGACCACAGGCTATACTGTACTATAAACTACAAAGTACATTCAATATAAAATTCTTTGGATCAGGAGTTTGTGATAGACTGAAAAAGAGAGCAATCTTTTGGTGGCGTGGTGGTACAGCCAATAAGATTCATTTAGTTTTATGAAAGTAACTGCATTGAAAATGGTCAGGGCATGTCATGATGAGAAACTACGGTGTTGCATATATGAAAATGAAAAAGTGGTGATCTAGGTTTTAGCTTCACCAATATGAACTAACAGGAAAGGCTGAGCTTGGAGATGGTATGCAGAAAGAAACAATTACATTTGTTCTGGATAAATAATTTTAGAGATGGCTAAGATGAAGCTGACACCTCTGTTACAATCTCAGGAATGAGAGTGGTGACATCAGCAGGTTTTGCCTAGTCATTGCTGCAAGTTTCATTGCTATAGAAACACTTCTGAGCTCATATTTAAACAAGGTCAATTTATTTTTATATACCAATGCATTTAGCCCCTGTTTAAGACAATGGTTTTATAGTAGAATCTAAGGCCTTAGTACATTGCTACAGTACTTCTTAAATATTGAAGTGGGAGAAGAAAAATAAGATATCAAATCTGTGGCACTTTCCTGTGAGATATTTTCTTTCTATCTCTATTAATGTGACTAACCAGAATACAAATTTATGTCTCATGAAGGCCTAAACTGTGCTTAATTACTAGTTTAAAATAAGAAATTTAAGAGAAATGGATTTTTCAGAGAAATTTTACACATTGGACAGCCTCTTACAATAATACTATGAACTAATGATTACTATGTGTTGGTTTCAGGTGAGACTTTCATCCTGTTTTTATAGTTTTCAGGAGACAAACCAGTGACACAGATTGTGCAGGCTATACATTTTTCCACACTGATATAATTAGTTGTAAAAATATAATTTTAGAACAAGCATTAGTTAAATTAAAAATATATTTGATTTTGTCTTAAAATGAAAATACTTCATTCATGTCCCAGACTTTTATGTACAATCACTCCCCTTCCTTACTCGGCAAACTTGCTTGTTTAGATGCTCCTATGGTTTGCATTTGCTCTTTTCACTGATACTCTCTTAGGACCCAGCACTGAGGCAAGGGTTTATGTGTGTTTATTGAGAAAAGACGTTAAAGAGGCATTTTGACTCTGAATCACCCATCTGGAGTCCAGATTGACCCCACTGGCTCTGGGGCTGTCAACATCCTCTGAGTATTAAAAGAGTTCATGGATTAGAGTATTTGGAAACTATGTGACATCTACAATCTGAAAAGCAAAATGTGAGTGAAGCGCCTTCTTGTGCTTGACTGAATTAGAGAGAGATACAGTTCAGACCCTAAGGTATTTTCTGGTGACATGAGTAAAGTGACATAAATATGCAATGTTAAAATTATGTACAGACTTTGAAAGAATATCACCATTTGTTCCTCTCTACTTCCCACTTCAGAGAGACAGCAAAATTATTTTTCTGGGTATTGCAGATGAATTTCCAAATTAATCTTCGGGATCTCCTGTTTTATTAACTGCTGTCCTCCTCTTAACTTTGTTTGCTTAACGTATATTACTACTTACATTATGTCCTGGGTTACACAGTATTTTATTTCCATCTTCATGAGGTATTGAAATCAGGTGTGGCAATGCTCCATGCCTCCTCCCTCTGGGCTATCTGCTGTCAATGGCCCATCAATGCTTTGTCTCATAACTCATTGTGAGATACTCTGCCTGGGGGGAGGAGCCAGGCATTCCCACCCGGATAAAAGATTGAGAGTTTTGCAACAGAGATGGAGCCTTTCCCACTGGATTTCCAGAGGACAGGAGCTACACAACCACCACTGGACTTTCTGAGGAAGACCAGACCTTNGGGGGGGGTTACATTTTCCATTTCGAGGGAGGCTCCTGCCTTCCTTAAGCTGACACCTGTCTTTTCAAACCAAGACAGATCTTGTCCTGAAACCTTTAGCAGAAAATACCTGAGAAAACTCAAAAGCAACCACTGGAATTCTGAAGTCGAAATTACAAAAAGTCTGAAGCCAACTACACTACCACAAAAAAAGAAATCCTAACAACCTATGAAAAAGTCCAAACCACCTTGGAAGTGATTAACATGGAAACACAACTCCTCCTGGCACCCCGACTACCAGTACTGGGGTGAATATTCAAAAGAAAGATTCCCTCTACCCACTACGCCACTGACACCACCAAATAAATTGCCCTCATCACACAACGTGTCCATATTAGAAACCCAAATCGCCCTGAAGTTTTGGAAATAATCACAAACTAACCGGAAAGTGAAAACTTTAAACCTCACTGACGAGAAAAAACAAAAACAAGTGACACAAACTAAAAAAAACTACCAGCAGAGGAAACACAATATACTCTTTTCACTGATGATTCCTATCGCATCATAAGGATGAACCGGAAATGAAAAACAACTGTATAAAATCCCACACAAGTCGCACAAACTACTAAAAAAGAAAGTGAATCAAATCAACTTACTGAACTCAAAACTGTTCAACTGACCCTGAACATTACTGAAAGGGAAAAATAACCAAAACTCTACCTTTATACTGATGCATGGATGGTAGCCAAAGTACTTTATGAAGATAGCTGAAAAAGTGGGAAAAAGCCAATTAACAACATAAGGGAAAACCAGTCTGAACTGCTACAAAGTGGAAAAACATCGCCACTCAAATAAAAAAACTACCTGTGAGAATCCGCCACATAAATGCCCATGTCCCCAAAAGTCGAACTAATAAGGAGCACCGAAACAATACACAAATAAATCAAACTACAAAAATAGAAATATCAAAAATAAACTTAAATTGACAACACAAAGCAGAATTATTCCTAACTCGATGGGCCCATGATACCTCAAACCACCAAGGCAAAAATACCACCTATAAGTAAACACGAACCCGAAAAGTGGATTTAACCATAGACAATATCTCCCAAATTATCTATAACTATGAGACGTCTGCTGTGATCAAACAAGCCAAACGAATGAAACCCCTATAATATAGTAGGCGGTAGTCCAAATACAATTATAGGAAAACCTGGCAGACTGATTACATCACGCTGCCTCAAACCTGCCAAAGCAAGCACTGCGTGCTGACCATAATAAAAACCACTACTGAATAACTGAAAACCTACCCTATACCTGACGCTATTGCCCAGAACACCATCTTAGACCTTAAAAAGAAAATCATTTGGAAGCATGGTACCCCCGAGAAAATTGAATCTGACAACGGAACTCATTTCAAAAACAACCTTATCAACACCTAAACTAAAAAACATAACATTGAATGAGTGTACCATATCCCTTACCATACACCAACAGCTGGAAAAATTAAACGATGCAATGAACTACTTAAAACCACCTTGAAAACTCTGGGCGGGGGGACTTTCAAAAACTGGAAAATACATTTTACAAAAACCACCTAATTAATTAACACCCAAAAGTCCACAAACCGAGCAGGCCCTATTCAAACTAAACCCTTACAAACAACAAATGGGAATAAAATTCCAATAATACACATAAAAAATCTGCATAAAAACCCCTATTTAAGTTAATTCTACCTCGAACAAA
>WEIT01000015.1:9821-23655 GCA_013389985.1 Dryoscopus gambensis
TTTACAAGGAAAAAATTGAGGTTTTTTTCCCCCATTTCTTTCACAGAGAAATCAGGTATTGAGGAAAACATTGTTTTAGCAACTTGCTGCTTACAGAAATTCCTTACAGTCTTGTTGGTAAAGTCTTCCTGCACAGGAAGCGTCCAATTTTTGGATAATCTATTAAAATGTGTGAGCCATGTTCTGAACAGCTATTCTGAGTTCATGAGTAGAAAGTGGGATACCAGCACATTCCCATATTAGCCTGCCATTCGTATCTGCATGAGTGTTTTCTGGATATTTTGGGGAATATTTTTCACTATGGGTTGTACTCTGATTCAGGTCTGACTATGAGCTTTTAGAACAATGTTCAAAGACATGGGAATAATTCACAGCAGCATGTAATAATGGGTTTCGCAGCTCTGTTCCCAGCTATTGCCTTGTTCTAAATCTGATGGAACTCGTAATGCGATTACGCAATATGTTGATTGTGGTATAGCTAGAGCCCAGTACCTCAAGTAGTGATGATACGTAAGTTTGACCACAGAAAGAATGCTAAATATGCTACAGAGAACTGTACAGAAAATCCCAGAGACCTGGAAGACACATCTTCTAAATCTAGTCCTGTTTAGCCAGCTCTTTATTTTGCCAGTTGTTTAAACCATAGAGGAAAACATCTAGATTCATGAGTTACTGGAGATGTCCTATCAATTCTTTTTTCTTTTTTAGCCTCCACTTACGGGCAGGAAAAACATCAACATTTATTTTTGCCTTCCAGCAATGCTGGAGACAGACCTAGACTTAGCACTCTGAGTTTTAGGAAGAGTTTCTGAGACTACTGTCTTTCCTGCTCAGCAGGCGGTAGGGACTCAGTAGAAAATGACAACTCCTTTCCTACTCAGCAGAATGGAACCTGGGTAGATTTGTACCCCATCTGCGGCTCTGCAGTCACTCACATGTGTCAGCAATTAGGCGAAAGGGGGTCCTTTCCTCATTTATGCCACACTGCTACCACACATGGAATGAATTCTATCATCACACAGCTTTCATGTATCTTGGGAACAAACACCTGAGCTGTTGGCTCCTCTCCCTGGATTTTAGTTCCAATAGACTTACTTGACTCTTAGACTACTTTGTGTCACCTGCTTTGTGGTATTAGGTACTGCATTAGATACAAAATGCTTTCATGTATCTTGGGAACAAACACCTGAGCTGTTGGCTCCTCTCCCTGGATTTTAGTTCCAATAGACTTACTTGACTCTTAGACTGCTTTGTGTCACCTGCTTTCTGGTATTAGATACTGCATTGTAACAATGTGCTTGTCCAGTACTGTTTTCTGACCTACAAATTTGGGAGAACTAGCTCTAATGGGAAGGAAAGTAAATTCTCTAGCTTGTGTATCAGATTCTTTTTCTTCATCTAAGCTTCCTGCTACCTATGTTTTTCCTGGAAGCTTCTCACACTTGATTTGAATTGCTAAATGTTCCTCAGTGGCACCCTACTCTCATGTTTTAACCTTAGAGTGATGCATCTCTGATTTTTCAAGAGCACATCATTGTGAACACAGCTGAGTGATGTAGCGTATCTCTCATGTACAGAAAGTCAGATGATAATCAAAATCCAGCTGCTAGCCTTTGTGCTTTGAAAACTCCTGGGTACTGCCCTTTAAAATAGGCCAGCAAAGCAGCCTACAGACAGACATGTTGCTTTGCCTTGTCTGGATTGTCTTCCCTGGACTGTAATGTTTGACCTGAGACCCTGCAGGTCCTTCCAGCTTCCCTGAGATCTCAGCCAGCAAATGATGCATCCCTTCTGACACTGAGGAGTGCCTCATCAGGAGCTGTTTTGTCCAAAGAAGCAGAAAGCAAAATGCCTCTGAATCAGAATGGGATCCCTATGGTTTCAGCTCTCCTGGTATCATTACTCAGTGGTTCATTTACTGAAGTTTTTTCCTGTGTCAACAACCTAGTGTAGTTTGCCTGTGACCATATGCTTCTGGTGCAAAAGTCATTGAGCTCAGCAGCGGCTAGTCCTAACACCAAAAGTCATTGTTGAAACGCTTCTCTGTGTAGTTTTGCATCTTTTTGTCCCTGCACTGAGAGATGAGGTGTTCCCCGCGCAGCAACAGTGTGACAGTACAGCTTTTCCTCCTGACCCTTTTCCATTTGACATCACAGCTGTGGGCTAAGGGCTCCCATCCAGTGCCATGCTGACCCCGAAAGTCTTGTGCCCTCTGTGCAGAGCTTTTGAGAGGTAGCCACTTATTTCATCAGGCAAATCAAATTTCCAGTCCTGCCTGGTAGCTGTTGGCCTTGGAGCTTCTCAGCAATGTGAGTGGCTAGGGTGTTCTACAATGGACTGATGACAGCTAGGACATCTTCCTGGTTTGAGGCATCTTCATGCCACAGATCCTTCCAGCCCTGATACAAGGAACAGTGGGGATCAAGTTATTTGAACAACAAGGCAACTTTTCAGAACCTCCTAAGGTTTGTAGCAGTATGGCTGTACTTCCATTGCAGAGGAAATTTTGGGTTGTTTCACACCTTGTCGATTTCCTGCATTCTCCACACTCATCTTAAGTCTCTCAACTCTAGTTCTTTGGGGTCTCTTCCAGTCTCACTGAGTGCTGCATGAGAGAGAACTCTGTGTTTGTCTCTGTGTATCTAAATGACAGAGCTCAGAAACTGAATAGGCCGTGGAAAAGGGTACAGTCTTCTATATTGTTCCAGTTGTCCAGCAGTCAGTCAGAACTTGTTCGCTAGATGTGAGTCTAATGTAGTTTAACTTTTTACCTTGGTTCAGCCTTTACCCACCTGATGGAAGACAAGCATTCTCACTTTGCTTTTGGAAACTTAGATGGTTTCCAGCCCAGCACTGAAGACTGTGTATGTTCACCTTCCTGCCTGTTCACTTGGCTGCTTGTCTGTATTGACTCTTAGAAGGGTGGAGCAAACATGTCTTCAAAGAGATAGACTCACTTTGGAGAGCACTTTTTATTTTCCTACTGGAACCTCAACCTTTAATGTCTACATGTCCTCTTTTCAAGGATTTTTAGACTATGCTGCAATTCCTGTCAGTCTTTCCAAAATTTATATGAGGAAGCACACCTTCCGAAGTTCTTGCTGTCTCACTCTGACTCTCCTTTTGGCAGATCGTTAGTAATTGCAGCTTTGTTAATCCACCTCCAAGTACACAAAACCTTTTTTCTTCCTGTGACTCCAACCTTGTCCAAAAATTTACGCAGGCAACAGCATCTATCTCAAAATTTGTCAGTGAGCTAGGTTTGAGTTTGCAGAGTTCCAGGCCACACAGAAAAATCATATCAGAAGCTAAAAATCAGTATTGATCAGGAGATAATCTGTTAAAAAAAAATCTGATGATGATCAGAGCTGTGTACCTATTCTAAACTCAAGTCTCGTTAAATCACAGTGACTTGGGCTTAAAAAAAAAAAAAAAAATCACCAGTCCTGGTCATGGTATAGTCCTTTCCCACCGCAGTGACTAGGTCACTCAGAGACACAGCAGGAGCCAGCCTGGATGCAGCAGCCTCCAGCTGAGGAGTCAGATGAAGCGAGATCTTTATTGCATTGACTCTGAAGATATAAAAGTGCAGGGATTACTTTGTTCAGGGTCCCTCCTCAGAGGTACCTTGGGCTTTTTCTGTTTCTGCACCATGAATAAATTGCATGAAGGATTGAGATGTCTGAGTCTCTGCACTGGGAAACCTGGGGTCAAACCGATAGGGAAACTTAGAGTGATTGGATGTGAGTGGGGTGTGCAGAGAGTCAAGCAGAGCACCCATCAGTTCACTGGAGCCACCCACTGTGCAAGTCTCTGCTCACACTTGAATGGTCAGACTGGAAAGTTTCCTTAACACAGTAATCTCTTAAATTTTACCTTTGAGTCTAAATATAACTATAAACTTAGATTACAGCTAAACTAAATTAGTTGGCCTGAGTAGGTAATTGGAGGATTCAAAAAAATCCCCATGACACAGTCCCCTGCTATCAATAAAGAGGTCATCAAGGAGCAAGGCTCTTCACTGTGGTACATGGGGAGAGGATGAGAGAAAATATTGGTAAAGTGAAACACAGAGGTGCCAGTTGGAGATAAAAAGAAGCCTTTAGCCCACAACGACAGCTTTGGTAGCAGGGCCAGGATCCAGAGAAGTTGTGTTGCCCCCAGCCTTGAGGAATTTTCAGGCCCTGCCAGGGTAATGGCTCAAGGAGCCTGGTCTGACCCTGCAGCTGAGCCTGCCGTGGGCAGAGTGTGGGACAGGAGCCTTGCCAAGGACCCACCAACCTGCATTCCTCTGAGATTTCCCCTGCAGGAGTGCTGACCAGGATACAAACCAAGGAGCCACATACAAAGGAGTAATTGATATAAAGATTTAGCTGTGGAAGGAAGTATTTTCCTGGTGTGAGAGAGTTAAATCTTAGTTAATGATATACAAATATTTACTCATTGTATGATATTGTTCATTATATACTAGCAGATAACTAGTATTTATATATCTATACACACACTATAATTAGTTTATTACATAGTAGTGCAAGAGGACAGGAAACAGGAATGGCTTGATGTCTCAAATAATATTCAAAATCATGTCTTAATTGGTTTGATAGAGATTTGGTTGGATAGTTCATACAGGCTTGTATGGCCTGTTCAGGAAAGATATTTAAGATTAAAAGGCTCTTTCCAGGATGTTTATTCTTAGACCAGAAGCTAGAAGTGAATAAACATTTCTCAGTAAAAACAGTATTTCTGTCTGTAGGGGACTATGGTAGGCTGTAAATAAAGTTGTTAATGGAGATGAGTCTTTCTCCGTGTGATCAAATGACTTATCAAAAGCAGAAAAACTTCATACTAGTGGGCAATTTCAATTGCCATTTTGATGAGAAAGTGATACAAAAGGACACAAACCACACAGAAAATTCAGGAAAGATGTTGAAGCACTCTGCAGAAGATGGAGAAAACAACTGGAGGAAAATGTGCTACTTAATTACCCCTAAAAAAAGGTCTAGCTGAGGATGTGGATACAGCAGCCATCATAAGAAAAATATGACCAAGATATAGTTCTTAGTTTTAGAAAATAACGAGTATTGAAACAAATAATAACATAGAGAATTTTTTAAAAACCCATTTCTAGTACCTCTCTCCATGCCTCATGTTTACTAAAATTTCCAAGTGTAATTAAATAGAAAAACTGCATCAGTGGTCTAGGCTGAGAACTGAGACTAGTCTACTGTTGCGGATGTGTGGAGTACTTCTCAAAAGACAGAAGCATCAATATGTTTTATTAAGGTAAAATAATCATTTGACAGGGTTCAAAAAATTTGAAGGAATTTAATGAAGTTTAAGAGTGGTTTGACAAGGTTCAGTAAGTTTCATGGCAAGGTTCACCTTATCAATTATTGCATGGAGCAAACAAAAGAGAATTGATTTAGAATTTAGAATGCTTCACATAGAGACGCAACATGCAAAGAGGAGGGAAGACCCCGTCATTGAGTCGTGAAGTTCAGAGAGGAGCCCCTTACTTTCTAAAATCTTTGTGCAGCCAAGTTGTGGCTAGGCCAATCTTTGTCTCAGACTTGGACAATGGTTTACATCTAAAGGAACTATCTATACAATGCTTATAATAATACTGAGAAGCCACAAGGATTAGTTGTATTTCACCAATTTGAATTCAGCACACTCTAAGCCACTTACTGAGGATCTGTTGCGGATGAAAGATCTGCCTTGGGCATGGCAGGATCTGTCAGTGTCAGGTAAGGAATCTGAAATCCCAAGAAGTGTCCCTGCTCATGGGGAGAGTCATTTGCTGCACAGTCCAGCTGCAGTTCAGGCAGAGGTCCAGCTGGGTCCATCCTGATGGTGTTACCTATAGAGTGAAGTAGTTGGCGGCTAGTGAGTAATAGTCTAAATGGATGTCTTCATTTTAGCTATGGTGTCCTGTTTCCTGTGCTGGATTTCACACATTTTGGGGTTTTGAAATCACCATTTGAAATATTTTCCAGATCACCTTTATTCCCTTTCATGAGAGCCAGGGCTTGTTAAACTAGGTGTTTGCCTCACCCAGACTGGGACTCCTAAACTGTTAATAGTTACCTCTGGGAATTCAAAGAGGATGAGAGAGCTTTCCAGTGGTAGGAAAAAATACATAAAACGTACAAGGTTGGACAGAAAATTACAGATCAATAATTTAGTCCAACTGTAATTCAATGGGCCAGAGGAAATGCAGCAAACAATCAAGTGAACAATATGAATACTTAGAAGATGATGAAGAGCCACCAATGTGGATTAAAAAAAAATATAATATTGTGGTTAGATGTTATGTATTTTGGCATCAAAACCGATAATCTTAATAATTAAACCAGGGTAACACAGAACAAACTTAATTATTAAAATGATGAGTTCTGTCAGATCATCTTAATATCATGTTTCTGCTATTTAACAAAGGTGTGCTTTCAAGGAGGACAGGCAGACCAAACTGAGTTCACAGTACCTTTCCTTTGGTACAGTACTATTTGAAATTTTCATTAATTGCTTGCATGAAGGGAGACAGTGAAGTTGCAGAAAGAACTGGAGAACAGATGCAGAGGAATTTTCAAATGGTATTGAGGAGGAAGGGACTGGAATTACACTGGAAGAGTTCAGACTGGTCTTTAAAAATTCCTATTTTTAGGAACAATCAAAATCATTTGCTATCAAAACGTTCTTTTAAACAGCAATGTCTTTGCCTAAGTGAAGAGAGGGATTCACACGCTTACGGTAGGTGCTTTTCTTTTGAAGGCTGATGTCAAGCTTAAGTTCAACCTTAAATGTTACTTGGGATCTTTTCAGAGGTTCCTTCAGAGGTAAGAACCCGCATATGCTTATTTGTAAGGGCCGCACTTCCAATGCAAAAGCTGCTGTATCCAGACTAGATGTTAAGGTTGATTTACCTTTTTAATTCATAGATCAGTATTTTTGAGAAGCCAGTCCTAATAGTGACCTGACTGAGAGTTTTAATAACATAGTTAGAAAAGTCCATTGATCTGATTAGAGCTCAACCAACTGTAGCTCAGGCAACACATCCAAAATTCACATTTAATAGCTACCTTTTCAGCTTCTCTTGATGTAATTGTTTAGCTTTTTCTTGTTTCATTGTTCTTGTTAGTTAAATTCAATAATAGACTGTTAGCTCGAGACCTTGCTGGGGAGAAATTACTGCAATTTTAAATTAATTGCAATACCCTTAAACTAGATACTCAGATAAATTTACCTATTTTAAATAATTGATTTGTTAATATTCAATTTCTTAATGAGGTTTTATAAAAGTTATGGAAAAATTGTTACAGATAATATAAACACCAAAGTTAAAATGAGTTGTCTAGGTTCAGTAAAAGAGTAGACAAGATTACAGCGTCAAATGAAATCATTAATAGCTATTACATTTGTAGGACACTCTTCTTTTTAAGAAGTAAGTAATATGATTGCAGCTGCAGATGGAACAAAATGATAATTTTCTTCTACCATGCACCATTCAACCACATACCACCCAGCTAGAATTGATTGTATATACTTAAAATACTTGTACTGATCACATACTTCGCACTTAAACAGGAATTTTTTTGCTATCCTTATTTAGGTAGTCTGATTTATGGCAGTTCTGATGTAACTCTGAAGTAGTATCCTATTTTCTCCTGCCATGTTTAATTTAGCTTTTGGTTCTCCTCACATTTCCGTTTCTTCTGAGAGTCTTTTACAAGGTGGCAGGTACCTTTATTGAAGTCATCTGACATAATTACATTCTTATTATTGTCCCTTATTACAATGAAACAAATTATTTGAGATGTATGTATAATCAGATTTATCTCCACAGGTAGTGCAAGATGCAAGATTGACTGAAAATTTAAAGTATTCTGTTCTGTCATTTATTATGCAGGCAGAACATGTTTGACATCTTTGTCCAATCATTTGATTTGAAGAAGTTAAAATAGAGACAACAGAAGGAAATTGAATAAAATGGTGTTTGAGGGAGATCCACTGCTTTGGGCCCTGGCTTCTCTTTGTCGGACACGGCTCATTACTAGACAGCACCCTCAGGGGAGGAGGAAGAAAGCAGACCAGCAGGCACTGTGGCCACTCAAACTGCAGTTGAACCAGGGAAAACCCCCTGCCAATAGCAGCTACGCCTCTACAGAAGAAATCCAAAACCAAATTAATTTGCTTCATGAGGGCTGAAAAGGAAGCAGGACCCTCACCACTGGAGGAAGAGGCAGGGCCAGAGATAATTACCCAATCCCCATCCCCGGGTGAACTGCAAGATAGAGGAAAAGATTTCAGTCACCAGGCAGGAGAGCCACTGTTGACCCATCTGCTCCAATGCTGGGATATTGTGGAGCATGGAATAAACCTAGATGGTAGCGAAGCCAAGTAACTGGGATCCCTGTCACAGAATCTGGGCAATGATAAGGGGATTGGGAAGAGGGCAGAAACTCTCAGCCTCTGGGGGTGACTTCCGTCAAATGGGAGTGAAAGATATTCTTTCAAGGAAGACCTAATACACAAGAGGGTGTTCACCACTGCAAACAAAAAAAACGCTACACAAAGATAGTGCCCAAAGGCAATATGGTGCAGAAAGCTCCCATGACTTTATGCCCCCTCCCTCCACCAGTCTGAAAACAACAAAGAGCTGTGACAAAACAAACTTGGCAGATAAATCATCCATGTTGCACTGCTCATTTCTGGTTTTTTTTCTGGACTGCTGAGCTGAACTGTGTTTGACACTGTTCCCCTAGCTTGGCTTGGTCCCATGTGGCTGACTCCAGCACCAGTGCTGCTTGGCTTGGCTCTGCTGGGGTTTTGGGCTCTGAGTGGCTGCTTCCACTCAGCCAGAGCCAGGGGTGTTCACTCCATTGGGCTCAAAGGAATAGAGAAGGGACTAGGAGTAACAGAGGTGGGCTGATCCTGACACCTTCTTGGCTAGGGATGGCCAAGATGGCGTACTTCCCCTTCTTTCTTCCCCTTGGCTTCTCCTGCTGAAACCATATCCCCATCAATACATGTGTGGTATGCAAGAAACCACATCACACCCATACAGCACTAAAAACTCCCATCCCCCTTCTCTGTAACCAGGACACTGTGAAATGTGTGCTGCAACCCAGCAGACCAAGTGGGTAAACCCCTGTGGTATGGTGGACGATGGTCAAAAGAAAAATATGAGGGGGCCTGGCAGATTGATTACATCACACACACACAAACCTGCCAAGGCCAAGTGCTACATGCTTACAATAGCAGCACAACCACTGAATGGCTGGAGAGGTACCCTGCACCTCATGCTACAACCTGGAACACCATCTTGGGCCTTGAAAAGCAAGTCCTGTTGGGGCACGGCAGCCCAGAAAGAACTAGGTTGGACAACAGGACTGATTTCAAAAACAACCTCAGAGACACCTGGACCAGAGAGCATGGTATTGAGTGGGTGTATCATATTCCTGTCATGCACCAGCCTCTGGGAAAACTGAATGGTAAAATGGGCTGTTAAAAATCACCTTGAAAGCAACGGGTGGGGAAACCTTCCAGCATTGGGATCTACATTTAGGTAAGGCCACCTGGCTGGTTAATACTAGACTCTCTACCAATTGAGGGGGCCCTGCCCAATCAAAACCTCCATGTACTGTAGAAGGGAATAAAGTCCCCATGCTACATATGAGGAATGTGTCAGGGAAGACAGTTTGGATTAGTCTTGCCTCAAACAAAGGCAAACCCATCCATGGGGTTGTTTTTGCTCAAGGAGCTGGGTGCACTTGGTGGGTAATGCAGAGGGACAGGGAAACATAATGCGTAACTCANCTGGAGAGGTACCCTGCACCTCATGCTACAACCTGGAACACCATCTTGGGCCTTGAAAAGCAAGTCCTGTTGGGGCACGGCAGCCCAGAAAGAACTAGGTTGGACAACAGGACTGATTTCAAAAACAACCTCAGAGACACCTGGACCAGAGAGCATGGTATTGAGTGGGTGTATCATATTCCTGTCATGCACCAGCCTCTGGGAAAACTGAATGGTAAAATGGGCTGTTAAAAATCACCTTGAAAGCAACGGGTGGGGAAACCTTCCAGCATTGGGATCTACATTTAGGTAAGGCCACCTGGCTGGTTAATACTAGACTCTCTACCAATTGAGGGGGCCCTGCCCAATCAAAACCTCCATGTACTGTAGAAGGGAATAAAGCTTTGTGTTCCCACATATGGGAAATGTGTTAGAGAAGACTGGATTAGTCCTGCCTCAAGCAAAGGCAAACTCATCTGTGGCACTGGTTTTGCTCAAGGACCCAGGTGCACTTGGTGGATAATACCGAGGCTCCAGTTGTGTATTTAATAAGAGCCTTCAACTCTGTTCAAGGAAAATGGTGGTAATTTTCATTACAAGTGGTGGTAATTTTCCTGTAAAGTTAAGCAAAGTCATATAGAAAGATGACAAAGTAATGCAAATCAAGACATTAGAATTTCTAACAAATTTAAGACATGTAAGGTGGTGTAAGCCACCTGTGTCTTACAGGCTTCCATGTCTTTAAACACTGAGAACAAAAGGAAGTGCTTCTTCATCCTACATTAATTTGCTTAGTGAAAACCTTCATTAAAAAAGAGATTAAAACCCCCTAGTCTTACTGTTTAGGTAACACCTTTACTTTGATACATCCAAGTTTCTTCCAAAGGATAAATGCTTCATACGGTTATTCTAGGAAGGTTAGGAAGTTGTATGTGCAGTGTTCTACCTCATCAAACAGAACAGCTGCCTTCAGCAGTGATTTAAACACCAGTAACAAATCTTAGGTAGTGTACAGAAGAAAATGCTGACAGGCACGTCTCATTCATTGTATTCAGTTATTTTATTTTCACTATTCAAACGCAAAATAAACACACAGTAAAGTTTCAGTATGGATTACAGAGTTTTCCAAAAAATATTCCTTTCATGTTCTCTTCAATAAACCATGTGTTCAAATGTTTACATTTCAATCATAAGTAGCAGAAACCTTCTCCTTCCTGCTCCCTACCACCAAGGGACTTTTTCTACTTTAATATAAAGTACTGTAAACCTCTTATTCAAAAAGAAAAATTCAGAAAAAAAACTTCTTAGTCAAACACCTTTTCAGAATTGTTGTCTGGCATGGCACAATATTTAGAAGTTTCTTTTGGTATAGTAATTCTTGAAATTTTTTCAGCCAGGTTAGGTGTCTGGGAGTATTTTGGACGTAAGGCAGACAACACACAGTTTTGAAATATATTAGCACATATTTGTCATGGTATGGCATTTTCAGTTGACACCAGTTATTCATAATTCATTGTGCATTTCATATTTCAGAAAGCTTCTCCTGTGCTGAACATCATCCTTCTGCCTTTAGTCTTGTTCTTCTACACCTCTGCTTTTGCTCTCAGAACTCTATCCTGTAGGTGTTTGTGATCCTACATTCCTGAAAAGCTTGCTTTCTTTACTCATGAGTTACATTTCTTCATACTTAATACAGTAACATCTTTTCCTATACATTTCAAGGCAGCTAGTCAACATCTCAACTAAATGCAACAATTCAAAATTTAATTTTGGGGGGAAAATGTAATTTTTACATATATTTTCACAGTTGTATTCATCAGCACATTTAGTAACAATTATCTCAACTATGGAAGTTTTTAACCAGTCCTAGGACTTTACAAGAACACAGGTTTCTTTTCCTGAAAATTCATTTCTCCTCTGGCTTATTACATGACTGTTGCAGCTTTGTGGAATACTGTGTGGAATATATTTTAAAACTAACTTTGAAACTTAACATATTTATACTGATAGACAACAAACCAATACTACACAACACAATAACTGATTGCAGAGGTTCTGTAAGATATATTGTGCACTTACAAAAAATTCTTTCACTTCAAATATAAGTGCAAAGCAGTAGTTAATATTTTAATTCTACATTGTAGTAGCAGTCATGTATACATAAACCAGCACTTTTTCTACCAACAAAACCAAACAGCATTTTTGAAGTGCATAATGATTACACTAAAGCATGAGAAATGCAATGCCAACTGAAGACAGTTTCTAAAACAAAGTACTTAGTCTTCTAATACAAAGGTTATGTAAAAATATGACATTATCAATGCTACTGCAGATCTGAAAGCTTTCAAAATATGAAATACAGTGTTTTTTGGTGGTGGTGTTTTGGGGGTTTTTTTAAGGTTTAACAACTGGCAGTAGCAACTTAAGCAAATTCACTGCATTTACATCCTCAACAGCTTTTTGAGAAAGCCTCTGGGTCTGCGCTGGGACCTAAATATCAACACTGCAGATGACTATACATCCCCCAAGTCCAAAGCACTACTTGGTCCTATTCTCCCAGCTAAGAACATTCATCCCAAATGATCAAGCCCTCTGCACAGGCCTCTGGTTGTTAAAAAAGACTGTCTCTGACCAACAGCACACAATTACACTGCAGTGTAAAGATATGGCTTTCTCTAAAAATGATATTGTATTAAAGTAAAAAAAAATAAAACTCCACAAGACACTTAAAAATCATCCTTGAGTTCACCACTACATTTATGCAATCAAATAGACTGTGTAATTAGTCATACTGTAGTAGAACAAGAGAAAGACCTTTTATTCACTTGAAAAATTAGCAGACTGGAAGATTTCTTCATTGCATTACACAAACTTCCCTGAGATTTTTACATAAATTATGTTTAGTCTACTATGTATTTGAAATCAGTGAGCTACTGAGTGTCATACACTGCAAATTTTACATAATTCCTGCATATGCTATCCAGCTAAAATGCTGTCTCGATACTTTAAAGCTTTATCTCCTTTGTTACAAAAAACACATACACAAAACTGAGACTACAAATGCAAAGACATCTTTTGCACAAAATTTCAAATCCTCAAAGCAATGTATAGAAATTGAGAAAACATGTTAAGTTGAACAAAGCACTTCAAAGTTCTTTGCAGCTTAAAAACTGACTGTGAAATTAGTTTGAAAAATCATCTATGCAAATGCTTGGTGGCAAGACCACTAGCAGAAATAGCTCTACATGCAATGGGCAGAGAGAAGGCTGATGCTGCTCTCCCTATTTAGCACTCTCTTGTACTATAAAATAGTAATTTTGTAGGAGTGATTGTGGGAGAGAAATATCATAGTGGTACAAAATACTGCTATACTGGCACTATGTTACACTAAGTAAGGAACTTTTTTTCCTGTTTTTTTAAAAGTTGAGGTTCTTCAATTTCTGATAAGATGGATATAGTTAACCACAAATCTTAAGGAGGCCCTAAAGCGCAAGTAACCTCTGTTTCACTAACTCACTGCCACGAATTTTAAAAATGAGCACTTCGTTTTAAATATAAATCTGGATGTCAGGTCAGTTTGCCAAGCTGTATATCCCCTTAACTGAACTTCTCTCAGCAGAAGTCCAAGAACAACAAGAATTTTACTTTGCAAACAATAATGCTTAAGCAAAAACAAACAAACAAGATTATTTGAACTAAAAATAAACAAACCCTGCAATTATACTGCTTCGAGATATGAGATTATCCCCAAGTTTTATGCCTCAAGGCAAAACCGAAGCATTCTCTTGTCCAAAAATTGTTACTTTTTTCAAAAGCTGAATTATACAGCATTCAGGTAGCTCTTATCTCCTTCCAGTTCTCAGTAACTGGAATCATGTCCTTGCCCTCCGCTGAGTGCGGAGCAATTGCACTTGTAACTCCTCCTTCCAAATAGTCTCATGTTGGGTATTACTACAGAAAGAAATAGGCTTGGGCCACTTCAATACAAAACAGGCTTGATGTGCTTGTGACTGGCCATATCAGACACTGAGTTGTAAGT
>WEIT01000016.1:0-33357 GCA_013389985.1 Dryoscopus gambensis
AATATATATAATTTGTCATTTAAGCCAGTAGTGCAAATCCCATGTTTAAACATACTCCCTACACAAGAATAAAATGTCATAATTATCACTCCACATGCCCATTCTATGCAAAAACTGACACCAGTCTGATCACTTCTTAAATATATTTAATCAGAATCATGTTGTTCTANTAAGCAGAATCATGTTGTTCTACAGTCACATGCAAGCTGCAGACCAAATTTTCCCTGGATTTATAGCTGCAGGTATATTCACCGGTTCATTCTGTCAGTGGCTTTTATTATCTCCTGCTTAATCCAAAGAAAGATTATTTAAAACCTGTCCCACTAAAACTTAGTAGATGAAGCAATTCAGGAGGCTCTCTGCAACTGGACTCCAGGCTGAAGGCCTAGTGCAAAGCATAAAGACAAAGCCATATTTTTTATGATTTCTAGGTTTTTTTCTTCACTTGTACAGTTTCTGCACACATTTCTTTTTGTACATATGTTTTTCTCATGACTACTTACATTTCATGGGGATTTCTCTGCCTCATCATCCATTAATCATTTTTCTTTCTACCCTTCTTTCTAATTCAGCACACAGCAAATCTCAAGGAGAAAACTGTCACTGTCAAAACTTTTAACCCAACTTCGAAGAAAAACAAATGAAAAAGCCATAAACCAACTTATTGCTTTTAGGGTACTTCATCTAGATGAGTTCCTTCATCAATGAGCTTTACCAGCAGGAGACAAGATATTTTAATCCAGTATCCTCCCATTGTTTTGTTTAGACCATCCTTCTACTTGCACTACTTCTCATCAAATTTAAATGATTTTTCATTCTGGGCTAAGCTGTGTCAGTAGAAGTTGAATTTGACTCTAAGTATAAAAAGAGAAGCACAATGCATTAACTTGACCATGCTATTCATTATTCTTTACTAAAATAGCTGAAGACAGACATAACAGAACAATCTTGACAAGCTGCAACCCAAAAATATTTGTATTTACTGGTGATATCAAACTACATCAATATTCAGTCACTGCAGGTGCTGGTTATTGATTCACAGCAAATGTCTGCTTCCTAGCCTAGCAGCCATGCTTCAGCACCACCACATGTGTCACTGGCAGCAGCAGAACAAACCTTCTAAAGACAAAGCAGTCTGGGCAGTCAACCTTTTGGCTACCTCTCTCAGCAAAAAGAGCAGCCTGGTGCTCAGACGCTTCAGAACTTTACATACCAGGGCTCTTGAAAAGCTCCGAGAGTCAGTGCAGTAATGTATGCCTGACATAACTTATCTCTCCAAGTGCTGCCCTCTGGATAGCATCTGTCTCTCAAGGCAATATGCAGTCTGATGAACTTATATTTAATTATGCAAAATAGATGCCAAGAGTTTACCAAAGACATTCATGTCTTTAAAAGTTATACCCACCAAGTTACAGGAGGACACAATGCAAAACAAAAAGTTCATTTCACTTGAAAACTGACAGTATATGTACAGAGCACAGTATATGTACAGGGCCTATTTCTCATAATTATTTATTTAAAACCTTTAAAATGTCAGAAGCAATTCTGTAAGAAGTATTCTGCAGCACTGTCTTTAATAAAGGGACCTAAAGTTCATGCAGACATTCTGCATTTCTATTGGCTTTCAAAAATATCATGAGGACCAAGAACTTCACTCTGTAACAAGAGCTTACCCCAAAAACTCAAAGAACTCTTCTGTGTAGGTAAATGGATATGGTGGCAGGGCCAACAGAATTGTATTTTAGACATTGGCCTAACAGGTTTTAAACACCTATTTTATTCAACTCTTTTGATTATTTCAATGGTACTCAGTCTTCAATAAAAACTACTTTTAAAGTACCCTTGCATAAAAAGATCCTGCGAATACTTCTATTAGAATTCAACAACAAGTAGAATCACCAGTATACTCAAAAGTTCTCAAAGCTAAATTACTTGACCTTCTATGACTATATATGAGACACCTGTGTTTAGAGGTACTGAACCTGTAAGGACTATTCTGCAAGCACACAATTACTCTTCACTGCAACACGTAACAATGAATGGTCAGTCTTGTTAGCAAACACTTGGAAGAAATCATCCTCTTCTGCATTATTTAATTCCTACCCTTGATGTTTCCCCCTTTGACTGTACTCATTTTCAGAGTTACAGGGTGCTCATTTTTTTTTCTTTTATGACTGCAGTCATCAGGACACACTGAACAATTTCTAGAATCATGGAGCAGGTTTATTTTGCTGGAGGGAACAAAGCGACGATACGTGTTCCAAAACATGTCAAAGGTACGTGAGTAAGAAAGGTGTGGTCTGCTTCAGCTAGTTACAACATTTAGACTTTCCAAGCCAAGGCAGCTGCAATGCTAGTGGCACAACCAGCATTCCTACTTTTTGAAAAGTGCTTAGCTCTGCCAGGCTGTAATGTGGTGTACAGAATTGCCATCCTGTTTAATGTTTAACTCCAACTATTCTCAGATGTCCACATCTAGAAATATTTAATAATTCACAGCTTACTTTTATTCCAAATAATATCTGCATAACAAATCTACTGTAATTAAACTACACAAGAAGCGTAAAGGACAGAAATGTTATTACTGTAAAAAATGACACTAAAAATATCACACAGTTACACTGAAAAACATTGAATATTTTATACAGACACATAATGGGTCTCCAGAGGAAATGTTCACCCACTTGAGCATACAACATATAACCAAGCATTTAATTTTCTTAAGGGCTGCTGCCGCCATGATTCCACAAAAGTATCTACTATAAACTAACAGGAAAAATAAAATCACTTTGAAATTCAATATAAAACTGAAATTGGTTTATGCCTTTCTGATAAGCAATTCATAGAGTTAAGCACTGAGCACCACTACAGTTAAGAGCTGAGAATACCCACAACTTGCAGAGTTAGCACCTGAGCTTTATAAGCAACTCTCTGCTATTCCTCCCTTAGTTATTTCTTTTAAAACTACAGAGTACGGTAGGGTGGGTCATATTAACTGAAAGCCCAGAGGCATTTTGCTGTTCAAATAGAACCAGAGCTCTGCTTAAAGAAAAAACAAGGAAAAAAAATTTAAGAGTTCAACCAGCTGACCTTACCTTTGAAATCACAAACAGAGCAATCACTTTAGACCTTCAATGACTTCAGCAATCAAGTTCTCAGCATTGTGTGCATGGCAATAGCATTCTCAATGCAACTTAACAAAGCAAGTTACAGCTTTCTCACTCTTTTTATTTAATGTTTAAGTACTAAAAAGTCATGACACAAACCTGGGTCCACGTGTCTAGAGCTTCTTCTAATTCCATTTGTTCGTTTCTGCAGAGCAAAAATTGAGAATCAAGGATATGAATAAACATGTTTTCATGGAGGCACAATGCGATCCTTTCATTCCCACAATCTACTAGGCAAATCTGGTTTTCTTAAGTTATTTCCCCCAACCACCAACACAATTATCCTTATCTTGTAGAAAGATCACACTTTGAAAAACATTCTTAGCAATGTTGACTTTTTTTCATATATCCCATTTTTTCAGAGACTGGGCAGAAAGAATCTCAGTCCATAGAAGGTTTGTTCATACATCAACATTTTTTGATACTAACAAATGTATTTTTTAATCATTTATGAATAGGATACGGGAAAAACATGCAGTCTGGCATTATCTGCCCCAGACAACGTCCAGCAACAAAAAAGGCAAAGCCACTTGCATTGCTTTAATAAGATAGAAACTTTCACTACTTCTACTTTATACTGAAGCTAGCTACAATTCCGTATGAAATGCCTACTGTTCTTATTTTCTGGGCAAGTACTTAAATTTATTTAGTAACTTGTCTGTCTCTCTAAAATTGGAGGAACCAGAGTTGTATGAAATCAGAAACTCTTTGAGATGACTCAGAGTATTTCAATTTCTTTTCTATATTTTATACACTAAGACACTTACTATGGATCCCTGGAAATTTCAATGTGAAATAATGCATATCTGCGAACTACTTATCTGCTTTTGCAAACTTGTTTTATCTGGTAAGTTGCATGACAGTTCATGCATTTATTTATTTTTCACGAAACCAAGCAGAGAAAAGCATGTTGCATAACAAAGGGAACAATTAGGTTGCTCTGATTTACTTGCCGTTGATAAAAGCTGATGCAGGACACAAACCAAGGCAAGCCAGAAAGCAGTAACCTGAGGCATAACCAAATTACCAAGCCCTGTAGCAAGCAAGCAAAATCAAAAGCTCGGTTTGAAAGCAGCTTTCAAACTCTTCAGTCCTTGGACATATTCTCTCTGTACCCCACAAGCCTAATTAAAGAAAGGATACAAGTTTTGCTTCATCTGTAGTGGATAGAATAAAAATTTAAAGCTGCTGCCGCAATGAAGATAATAGTACTGGACAAAAGCAAAATGCTCAATTATATCCTATATCCTATATTGTTTTTTATGGATGGAAGCCATGTCGCTGATACAGATTGATGCAGATTGGTGAGCAACTACAGATGTGCACAAGAGAGGGAAAGGGGCAGGACTCAGAAAAGTACAAAGGGAGACAGAGAAATGCTTAATTGAAATAAAAACAACAGAGAGACTGTTACAACTCAAAGTCACATACACCAAAGGACTGGCTGGAAAACAGGTTTAAGGAAATAGTTCTTCAGCTATATGAAAACATGCTCACTATCCTTAAACATATTGCATTACCAGTCAATTCTTTACTTTACTGGTATGAACCCTAAATCCATGTTTTCCAAAATGACAGTTCCTCATCCATGCTCAAGTTTTCTTCTGCACAGAGAGAATTAAAGCAGGCACTTAAACAGGAGTCTTGGTAAAAATGAATGTAATCCTGACGTTTTGGATCAATTCAATAGGCAATAGCAAATCAATAGCTACAGAAAGGAGATCTTTATTTCCCTAACAAGAAAAAAAAGTATACCTATTTTTTCATCCACAGTATGCTCACCACAGTTAGCTTTAGGAAGCCTGGCAGCCTTGTCCATTAAGCCCAGTGGACAATCTGTTCACGGCTCTCCAGCCATGCCTGCCAGCTGCAGGACTGGAAGGGCATCAAGCAAATGGACCATGCTGGGATTCCCACAGTTTAGGGTGCCCTTACTTAATGCATCTGTCAAGGCAGAGACACAAAAAGCTGGGCAGCACCTGGCCAGAGGCATGGCTGAGGATGCAGCAAGGCGAGCGGGCAAGGGCTGGGCACGGGCACGGGCACAGGCACAGGCACAGGCAGGAGCTGGGCACAGGCAGAGGCAGAGCACAGGCAGCACACCCCTCTCCTCTGCCGGAGCTCCTCTGTCACACACGATTTCCCCTGCAGGTCCCCAGGAGCTGGAGCCCACCTGGGGCCCACATCCCAGGAGCTCACCAGAGGGTGCAGGGCTGCCCTCATCCAGTCCCACTGCCATCTGGGGTTACAGCGGCATCCAAACAGCTCAAACACCAGAGAGCACAGATGTGGTCAGCCCTGCACACAACTACCCCCCTGCACCAGCCCTGTCAGCAGTAACATCCTTCCATTACCCATATTAGTGACAGCATCAAACACAGCCATGCTTATGGAGAGCAGAAACATGTATACTCATATGCTGTTCATAACTGGCATGTTTTTTAAGCAATTACCATAAACTTCTGATGTAAAGTAGGTGCTAGGAACTGTTATGGTCTAGATCTGAAGTGCTGCCTCTCTTCTGTCAGAAGGAGCAGACAAAACCCAGCTGCCATGCCCTCCTGTACAGCAGTGGAGAGGCCCCAGGAGCTGGCCAGAAACAACCCAGGGTGGCTTGCAGCCTTCTTGGGCTGACAGCAAGTTACACTATGTGCATCACAGCAGCTCCTCTGTTCAGGTCCCATTCTAACATTCTCTCCAGATTACACAAACTCCATACCACACGATACCTCTGCAACTATTGTCTTTTCACATGAAGAGGCAAACACTGCCCTGCCAATCTTTCATCACCCCACAGTTCTCTGGCATGGCAGAGAAAAAAAAAGACTACTTTTGTAAACTCTACAGCCAGATTTTGTCCAGGAACAGTACGGATCTAACCACCAGTTGTGAAGCAATGCATTATTTCTTACCTGTAGCTTAAAAAAATCATCTCCACCCCTTCCAGTGCTCTCAGCACCATCATATCACAGCAAGTTTAACTCACATTTTGAGCACAAGATATTCATATTTAATCACAAATACCTGGTTGCTTAGGCAACTTCTACAGCACTCTAAAAAAATCTGTTTGCAAACCCAGAAGAAAAACATAGCACGTGCAGAAAGTAATAAGGAGCTCTTATGTCACCAACAAAATAAACATCACATGCAAAAGAAAACAAATCCTTACCTCATGTTTCACGTTTCCATGTTCTGAAACATAAGTAAAAATTGGCATTACTGTTGATTGCAAATTATACACCTTTTATAGAGCAATCTCAGCCTATGCTGTGTGGTGTTACAGAAAACCCTGCTGCCTCCTTTTGCCACCTGATCCGTGCAGCCGCCCCAGAGCCGGGGCGCGCCGGGCGCTGTTGTGCAAACCCCGCTGCACTCCCGGCGCTCATTGGCCCCGCCGGGCTGCGCCCATGGCCGGGGCTGGCTCCGGCGGCAGGGCACCTGCACGCTCCGGCAGCAGCTCGGCAGGCCGGGACACCACACCTGACAAACCCTGAGAACACTGCAAAAATGCTTGATAAATACTGCCTCGTTGGGAACTCAAAGCTACAAGTTCGTTGCAAGTCGAGTTCACCTTTTCTTGTCTCTGTCTTTTCACAGTGTGACAAGGTGTTTCAAGATAAAATGTATACCTTTAGCTTTAAAGTGTTCTATACTTCATCTTCAATTCAGCATTACATTAATACACCAGAGGCTGAAGCCACTGCTGGTTTATTTGCCCTTGCTCTGAATTTCATGGTGCTACTTAAAAATTAGGAAAAAAATTCCTCTGAGAGATCAGAAAGACTACATAAAGCCAGTAACATTTCAGTGCACACACATACCACCACGCATCACAAAAGGCACAAAAGAAGGTATCTGTTTTATGTGTCCTTTGACTATCTAATCTGATAGCAGGTATTTGGGTGCACTCTACATTTTGGGTCTGTGCCTTATCAAAGCACCCACGGCTGCATTTGCCTGTGCGTGCTCTCTCGCACTGCACACGCTGCTGAGGCACAGCACAAGCTGCACATGCCTGGTCTCTTGTGCTCTTCAGGACATTTGAAATCTTTTACTGTAATATCTTCTAAACGGGAAGGCATATCCACGGCCAAACAAACAATAAACTTTAACTGCAAGTCCCTTTTGCTCCACGAAGAAAGGTGCCATTAAACAGTGGAGTGTGGGAAAACAAAACCCCTGGCTCCGGAGCGCTCTCTGCAAAGCCGCCAAGGCGTGCCCAGGCCGCTGGCACAGCTCTGCTCACGTACGCCTTGGCGCCCGCCGCACCACCGCTTCTGGGATTACTGTAACCCTTCCACGAGGATTAGTCTGTGTTTGTAGAGTGAGCAAAGAGAAGAAAAATAAGCCCGCCCAAAGGAGGAGATGCAGGTAGTCTGTTGAGGTTTTCCAAGCAGCCTGAAGGAATTAGTTGCCCAAGTGCTGCTGAAATTCAATATAATTTTGGTATTTCACAATTTGATATACCTTTCAGAATTTTTGCCAAAATCTGAATAAAATCTCTTTTTTTTGATGTTTGATCTCAGCATTATGAATGACATCAAATGAAGGGAAATCATATAGGTTGCAAAGGAGGCCAAAACTTCAAATCCAGACATACATACATACACATATATATATATATCTCCAGACTCTGTATTCTAAAAACATTTATTTCAGCAGATCATTTACCGAAAAGTTGTTGAAGTGGAAATATTGTCCCATCCTCCAATGGAAATTAATGAATCTGATTTTTAAACGTTGCTCTTAAATATTATTTTTACCTCTAGAAAATATCCCAAATCCAACTAGATGAATAAGTTCCATCTAGTGATCAGAGCATCCCAAAGCTTTTTATAATAAATAATTAGGAAATTCAGTGATTAATTTTCAGTAACTGAAGATAATAAATATTCCTGATCATTCATGTAAAATAAGATTTCATTAAAAGAGAGGCAAGGGATTTGGATTAAAAGGAAAACCAACACTGATGAACCACAATGCCATTTGCGGCTTCACTACTAACACTTCAGGAATGGAAAAAAATACCCAGTATCTGTATTTCCACATAAAAGTCCATTCAAAAAAATAAGACTTGTCTTATTTAAACTCTTATTTCATTACAGTTTAAATATTCTGTACTTCAGAACATTCTGTATTGAAATATTTGCATCATTTCGTCATGAAAGACCTGTTTTCCAAACGTTACACAAGTACAAGACCAAGAAAACCTTCATTTCTATTTTTAGGGGGGAAAAAAAAAAGTAATGTCTGAGGATATCCACCAGCAGATATTTTACACACGACAACTTTAATTCAAGTTCCTGCTCATCACCACTGTGCCAATGAAATCATTGAGTGAGTCCTCAGTTCTGACAGCTACTTAATTAATGCCATAGTTCAGCACAGTTTTGGGGCTTTTTTTTGTTCATTCACTGAGGCCATGTTACCATTGGGTCACATTTTGATAATTATATTTTACTACAGCAGCACGAGGAGCAGCAGCTGGCCTCAGTAAGAGAGGGAACACAGCTCAGAAAATGGGAATAAGCTGCTCTTCAGGGATGCAACAGAGCAGCTGGATTTACATGCTAAGTAAATGGAGAGTAAATAAAAAGTATACGTAATAAGCTACTCATCTTTCTATTTTAAAACAAAACTGAAAATATTTTAAATGCAGGAACTATAAACTAAGTCCCTTGGAAGGAGCTGTGGGACTACACATTCCTTTCCAGTCATTTGCCAGTCATTGCTCAATCAGAACAAAATTAGAAATGCGACCCAGATGTACCACAATGTAGGACCCTAAAAAGTATCAAGCGCCCTAACTGGCTTTTGTTCAGGTTGAGCAAGAATCATTAGTTAAACAATACAGCTCAACCTCTGTTGCAGTTTTTTAAAAAGTGGTATAAATCCAATGAACTTTGCGGGATGTGAGCATTTACTTGTCAATTCAGTTGACATGAGAGGTTTGGAGGAGAGCCAGCAACTTTACAACTATTGATTAAGTCAGCAAAAACGTAAATAGTGAAAGCTGCTGGTTTCTTTTTAGATGTCAAGACCACAGGCTTTTCATGAATAATCTCTAATGTGCTGTAGCAAGCAATTAGGACATGAACAGCATGGACTGTATTATTGGGCATGCACATTACTGTATGAAAGCAATTCTAAACTTAACCCATTCATATGACAACATTTCTTTTAAGTTCATCTCACAGCTCAAACAACTTCTTTTCCATCTAAAGAAATACAGTACCTTTTAAAATGGAATTATCCAAATGAGAAAGAAATCATGCATAAATTAACTAAGATTTACTATAAAAATGACCAGCTAGTGTTTTTCTAATCTATTTATGACCTGATGAGACATGCCTTTAACATTCCCTGAGAAAAGCAATATAAAGAAGAAAATTCTGTGGGTTTGGCACTATATTTAAAATATTCAAAACACTTTTAGATTCTAGAATCATTATTTGAGGTTTCTCTAATTGAAATATTCAATAGTCAGTAGAACTAGCAAGCATTTGCCTGAGAACACTTAATTCAACATAATTTGACGGACTTGGAAAAATTGCAGTCTGGAAATAAAAATGAATTGTTAATTCTGCACGTTTAGACTACAAAACACACTGGAGTTCTTCAATATGTTCTGGGCAGAGTGATACTGTTTTATCAATCCTATGAGGCTGCTGAGGAAATTGCAAGGGACGCAGAGCAGTCTGTACAATAAAAGTGGGAACAATAAGGGATGCAGCTTCTCCCTTTGGCTACTAAGGGTGTGTCTTACTCATGCTTTCTTACCCAAGGCCCCACTCTTAAGCATTCCCAGACATAAACACTTCCAGCTAGTGGGAGAGCATCACCAGATGAGTGAAATTGCTCTGTGCCATGAAGTAAGACACAGGAATGCAGTTGAGAAGCCAGAAGATGTAACAAGGGAGAGGAGATGCCCTCATAGCCACCCAAGAAAAGAACACCTCATATCTCCTTATAAATGGCCTGTCACAGAAATATGTGCATCTGTTTTCCAACCCTTGTGTTTAAGGGTTTCATACCGTCTTGTGTTTAAGACTGTGCAATCAGACTCAAAGGAGCTCATCAAAACATTAGCAAGGATTCCAAATCACAGAAAGATTAAGTGATAGGGCAGAAAAGTAAAATAAATGAAAATGTAGAGAACTACTTGAGGATGTACAGGACAGCATTTAAGGGGGGGAAAAACCTGTTAAATCAATAATGACAGAAGCTAGCACAGAAGACTTCAACCAGCACTGCTGATTTACAGCAGCAATGGCAGGAACAGCAACCAAGAAAACCCAAGGACTAAATGCGAACTTTTTGTTCTGTTTATTAATTCAACTGATTAACTTTGCATCTTTTATCACTAAAACTTCTACAATCTGCTGAACTGGCCTTCTTTGAAGCAAAACATCTGAAGAACTGGCATATGTTTGTGTATAAGGCATAGCACGAGAACACAGCAATTTATCTTCAGATTTTGCCAATGTTTCTCTCATAAGTTTATCATCTAAATCTGACACTTAATAATTTTGTCATTCAAAAGGTTTCATCTGTCTTTGGATGTCTGTCTTTTGAATTTTCACAAAGTGCAACTTGGAATAAAATTTAAAAAGATTTAATCCACTCAGGAAAGTTCTAAGCATCATTTCAGAAAGGCTAGCAAAAACATCTGCTCATGGTCTATAAAGAAAACAGAATCTTAAACTTTACAAAACCAGAAAATGCTGAGGAAAATTCAAATGCTTTTGAGAAACCTAATGGCATATTCCCACTGCAGTACTATGATCACCTTTTTTCAAATAGGCCTCTAGAAGTACAAGAGGTCTACAGAATAGGAATGAAAATTATTTGAAACATAGAAAAAATTACAGTTATAAAAAGATAATAAAAAAATTGAAACTATTCCATTTGGAGAATATACTATTGAGAGGTCAAAATAATTTATCATAGAGAAGCAGTCAGTCAAGACTTCTCATAACAGCCCAAAGTTACAGAGAACTCGCTGTTCTAACACTCTGAAATGCAGTTAGACATTTCCAAATAGGGAAGCCATGCAAAAGCATTAACAAGATGTAAAAACTTGTCCAACACCAAAAAAGACCGAAAGAAAATATAACAGCATCAAGCAAGGAGCATCATTCCTGGACATTGTCTACCACACAGAGGATTTGCACTTTGCCGTGAAGCATCTGGAATGGCACTGGCAGAATGACAGAACACCAGATTCAACAGAAAACACATCTATCTACACATATATAGATGGATACTCCATGTCTGTGGCCGTAACTAATACCACATGACTGCGGAATAATAATGTCTAGTTTCCCGAAAGGATGATTCCATTTCATGTGCACGATACTCCGTGAAAAAGGCTGTAATACTCCCCTAAAAAAAATGCGGGGAGAAAAAAAACAAACCAACAAAAGAAAAAACCCCACCAAGCATAGCAATACAATAAGTGTTCCAGGCATCTTGCTGCTGTACAAGCCTTTGCTCATTTCCCACAAGAGCAGCAAATGACACTGCTAAGAAAATATTTTATTTATCATAAGCTGATTTCTCCAAATATTTCAAAAGAAAAATACTCAAAATTAAAACCATGTTAGAATTCTGTGCATATAGAGCGTGTTTCTTCCACAGAGTGCAGTGAAATGTTGTATTTCACATTATATCTTTATGTCTGCATGCCTTTAATAACATTTCATAGCTTAGCAGGCATGGCAGATAACTTATGGGAGACCTCATTTCTCAGCATAGCTCTGGAATAAAGGACAGCTCCAGAAAATAATTCATACTCAAGTTGCACTAACCAGTATTTCAGAGAGTCTGCGTTCTCATCCCTTTCTGGCCCATATAGGGAAGCAGGCACTGGTAAAACTCCTCCTTAAACCTTTCCTTGGGCTGTGCACATTATGAATGCCCAGCACTGCTCAATCAACACTTCTTTCTTTAAAAAGGCAAATAAAGAGTAAAAGTGGAAAACAGCAGAGAAAAACCTGAGGATTTCCCTTCCTGTCATTGGCCGAAGTCCCTTTATCATGTGGAGGGATGACACATTTTCAGCTAAGTAAGCAAAACCACTTGTCCTTTCCATCCTCATTGATAAAGCAAGGGGAAGTAAGCCAAGAGCTGCAGTTTAGAGTTGGTTTTTTGCAGCTATGATCTCAGAGCAGACTGCAAGGAAAGACACAGCTTAGCACCTCCTGTCCTTCTGCCTCAAGAGCAGGTAGAAGATACACAACTCTCCTGTCCTGTATGAGAGCTACAGCAAAAGGGGAATCTTTGCTTAGAATAAAACACAGACTGAGAAGAGAAAGTGAAATTTGAAGAGAGGGCAGAGGGCTGAACACCTGGATGTAACCAAAACGTAACACAAAACAGGATCTTAGCGATCCAGCTGCTTGCAGTTTCAGTACTGTGTAATTCTACAAACATTAGGAAGATGATTTGAAGTAAAATCCAAAATACCATTCTGCTTCTTTGAATTTTTAAAATTATAATTTATTCCACTTACAAAGAAGGAGGAATGTGATTTGTTGTTGCTGTTATTTTGTTCCTTCTAGCAAGTGTACAGCATTGCTTAAGTATGCAGGAAAATTGCAAGAAATCAGACCTTTTATTATCTAGGCATTTATACTGATGCATTTATCTAGCCATTCTTACTGATGCATGTTGCACCATATGTGTCCACAGATATTCACAGAGGAACAGAAAGACAAGCTCCTGCCTCCTGGGGTGCCAGCTATCCAATTAAAATAAAAATTACAGAAGTGATTAAAAGAAAAGGAGTAAGACAAAGCAAAAAAGTAGAAGTAGGGGTGGTTTATACCAAAGACGAGAGTTCTCTTGTGAAGAACAATATGTGTTTGTTTTTCCACGCTATTAATTTAAATGTAATTGCTTTAAAACATTCCATTTTTAAGATAATTTTAAATATTTATTTTTCTTAGAGCATCTGCAGGAGGTTCTGTGAAAAGCCTGTGTTCCAAAAAAGGTTTCGGTCACAAATACTGTGATTGCTTGTATGGTTTTCAGATCTTCAAAAGATTATTTGTAAAGAGCTCAGACTTAGAGGATAGCATGGAAGATCTCCAATACAGAAAAGCAGCTAAGAAAAAAAAGTTTACTGACTACAGCAAAAGTCAGTACCTACCATCCTATTGATTTCATAAAAGAATGGGACAAGTAATTAGCACAGAGAGCCAAAAGCCAAGTAGAAATCAGAAGTAATGCAAACAGCAACAAAGACAGAAACAAGTTTATACAGTGTTGAAAGGAAAGCTAGAGTCAAAATCTGGAAACAGCAGCTTAGTAAAGAGCTATGGATGAAATCATTATGCAATTCAACAGTGGGAGAGAGAGCATCTCTGCAACAGCATTTTACAAAGATTGTAGATACTAATGTCCAAAAGAAAATAACTGAGGGGAAGAGGTTGCAGTAGCTGATGTGAAGTACATGAGAAACTTCACAAATTATTATGAAATAATTCTGAAAAAGGAATGCACAGATTTTAAAGAAGCAAGAATAATACATAACTGGAAACTTCCCCAACACATAAAACTCCGCTTTCTAGAAATCATCGTGTTCCCAGGGGCTTTTCTCTTTTAAACACAACAGCAATTCAAAATCATCTCTAGAAAAAAGAACAGTTGAGAAGCTGGAGAGGGAAGAGTCAAAAATGGCACTAGGATTATATGACTGTGGCAACAGTATAATAAACTCACTGCCACCAACAGAGTAGGCACAGGGAAGGGAAGGGTGGCCACTGATGGGGGCTAACACACTGAGCATTAGCAGTGGGAAATCCAGAAGATGTCAGAAAGAGATTGACATGTATAATACTGAGCAGAATGGGAAGGTTTTGGAGTTCTTTGTGGGAGGCCAAATGGTAGTTGAAATCAAAAGACTCCTTAAGGTCCCAAAGAGCAGAACAACAGGGGAAGTGCAAAGTGACAACGGCCAGGGAAGAAATTCACAGAGCAATTGATTAAAGAAGGAAAAAAAAAGTTCTTAGGTGTGGGAAATAGAGAGCTATCAATCACCTTTTTGTGAATACTGTGAGTGGACAGAAACCATGGAAACCAAAGAGATGAAAGAGGAAGCTGAGGCAATACAAACAGCTTTAGGAACTGAGAGGAAAATATGAAAATTGACATAGACATAAAGGGAGAAGCACAAGGATGATAGATGATGTGCTGTACTGTAGGTGCTACATATGAGCAGTCCACAATTGAAATGAGAGCAATTCCTCGTTGTATATGACATTGACAAAGAAATTGGGTTTGACCTGAAACAGTTCTCTCCTGCTTTGGAACATTTCAATTTAGTAGCAATAAAAATCCCTATGAATCCTAAATGCAATTCTAATTGTGCTTATAAATGGTGGTTTCACAAGTATGCATGTTACAATAAACACAAATTAGAGGTAAATTAAACCTTAATTATATCTAGCAAGTTTTATGTCCTAATTAAAAATGGTATTCTAACAATAAAAATGACTTACCACCTAAATTAGCCCTGCCACAATTGTCTAGTCTTCCTAAACATTCTTTGTGTGCTCCAGCTCCACACTTAGAACATAAATAGCCTTGATAAAATGTTCCCCTGTAAAATAAAATTAAGTAGTGATACATTAGAGGTGACAAATTCCACACATAAAGGACATAAGAGACATGGCAGAAGGTATTAGAAGTCATTTGTTGTTCTACATAATGGTAGTCCTTAAAGGCTTGAGAAAAAGTGACAACTGACAAACAAGCAGCTCATCTGCTTTCTGTCACTACTAGCCATTTAAAAATCACAACCAGACAGTTCTTTCAGACTACTAGTAGAATAATAACCTCCATTTCAGATGTAATCCAAAGCACCTTTGGAACAGTACACTTGAAATTGTACCATTATGCATCTATCCTACTACAGATCTACACTGCACTTCATCTCAGTGGGAATTTGCCTAGGCACCATGGAGAACAGGATCCAGTTCAAGATAGTTGTAAGTTTGAATGTATATTTAAGCATTAAGTAGTTTATAGGCTATATTGCAAATATTCTTGACTTTAAATTCGTTCATCTTTTAAAAAGCATATATCATGGACACCTCAGTTAAGCTTCAGAGCTGCTAATTCCTCTAAATGTCTCTAGACCACAAGGTGGCACTTGGGAATGCCCAGCTGGTGGCCTGCTGGGAACAACTCAGCATCCTGGGGGCTGCGTCCTGAATGCACAACAGCTGCTCCTCAGCCGCAGCAGTGTGCCGCAACAGCCACAGTAACTCAACCACACTGCTCCAAAGTCAGGAATTAGCCCCCTCGACTTTAAGTTTAGAAGGTTGCACCATTTTTCATAGTCACTTAGACCTTATTGCATTGAGGAAAAAAAAAATTCTAGAAAAAAGAAAAATTCTCTTAAACTCCAGGTCAGTCTGACTATTCAGGAAAACCACTGCTAAAGAAAAAAAAAAATCTGCCACAGGAAGGAACATACCTGAAGTTAATTTATTCCATGCCCGTGCTTAACAAAGGCACTACCCACACTTAAATACCCTTGCTAAAATGCCGTGCCTTCATTTTTCAGAATATCAACAATATGCAACATAGAATCATAGAATGGTTTGGGTTGGAAGGGACCTTAAAGATTACCCAAACCCTCTGCCATGGACAAGGACACCTTTCACTAGACTGGGATGCTCAAAGGCCCATCCAGCCTGACCTTGAACACTTCCAGGGATGGGGCATCCACATCTTGCAGGGGTGGGGAGGGGGGAGATCACCACCCCAAAGAACCTTTACAATACCTCAGAAGCATCTGACAGACTTTGCAAGACGTCACCCGACTGAAGGTATGCATTTTGAACTCATGAAAGCTCGTATCTGCATAGTCTGGCCGGATGTTTGACCTAAAAACAAAATTTGAAAATACACATTAAATGAAACCTAGAACACAAGGCAACATTCACAGCAGGAAATCTTAATCCACAAAAAAATAGTTTTATTTACACTTTAATGTTTTTCATTGACAAGAACCAGAAGTATGGACTTAAACACACACCTTGAAATGAAATCTGACTTATGATATTATGCAGACCTAGCTCATAAATATACTCTATAACTACCTTAGCTGTCATAATAAATAGAAAACTAAACGACTGGGTTTTATTCTTGTTTGAGTAACCAGGATCATTCTCAACAATATTTTATTATGCGAATGCACAAGGAAAAGCAGCTCACAGCCTGAGAAGCACCATATTTGAAAACATTAGCAGCAAATTTAGGACAGTTAGGTCATAACTCTGCAGCAATATAATGGATAACCTGAATGCTTTCAAAACAGTTAGAAAATATTCACCAGGGTTTGGTTAGTCTTGTTTAAATGTGCTGCACAGTGCCCACAGCTGTAGCTGTACACAGTAAATTTAACAAAATAAAATATTATTCACACGGCCAACATACCAACACACTTTTAGCAGACTTCTTTCCAAAGATCACATTTATGTACAAAGCACTGCTCCATTACTGTCCATGTGTTTTACCTTCCCTACTGACCCCTTTTAAAAGCAGGTGTATAATTTAAATATGACCTACTCATTATTTGTTGTACTGTTGACTGTTTTCAGATTTATTTAAATTTTATTATGTAAACTACTCAATTTTTTTTCATCTGTCCCATTTCCAAGACTGAATGGGAGAACAGGCATTTTCAGTGGATTTTGTTGGTTTTTTTTGGAATTCAATTACGATCCCCAAACTAGCTTAACACTATCAAAATCAGTAACAATGAAATGCCAGGAAAATAATTTAATATTAATCTAGACTGTATCAGACAAGAAAATATATATAGTAAGGGGGTTAAAGTATTTTTTACTATTATTTATATTAGAATGTTTAAGACTCCATAAAGTTCTGGTATTTTTTTAATCAAAAACATAGCAAGGCATGATGCATAGGAATTAAAAAAGGAAAAAAAATCCTAAGAGAAAGAATGCAAGAATCTACAGTACCCAAAGGAAAAACCAGAAGCTTTTCTGACACAGAAAATTATTTATTTTTCCATTAAAGTCGGAGATACATATAAGTTTCATTCTTCTGTATTATAAGTAACTTCCACACTAAAACATAGACCAGCCACGAACTGCACTGAAACAGAGATAACCATGCAAGCATCAATCTCTCTTGGATGGAATTAAAAGGCTTACAAAAAAAACATTCAAAGAAGCTGTTTAAGTACCCAGTGTCAGAAAGGTCAATCTTCAAATCCACCCGCTGAAAATGACCTTGCTGAAAATGAAACTATACTCAAAAAGCAAAAGGAATTTTGTTTTTATGCCTGAGAATAACCTTACAATCAGTACTGTTTCTAACTACCTCACGTGTCTCTCTTTCTTCTCTAACATACAAGATGTCATCACCACAATTCCTGCAAACTGAAACAGGTGTGCATACTACCCATCCACAGCAGGAAGGTACAGTAGCAGGACAAAATTAATCTCAAAAAAGTAAAGAACTTTTTAAACCAGGAGAAAAAGAATTATTATTTTTTGGCTCTCAACTTGGTACAGTCTGTATTTCATAACATGTCTGCCAGAGGGCTGCCAAAAGGCTGCCAAAACTTCTTAGGCTGTAGTCCAAGCAATCCTGAAAAATCCCTAGTACAAGTTACAGTACTTCACTCCCAACAAAAGCTCCTTTTTATTGACCATTTGGACCAGGACATCTTGCAGAACTATGTTCAAAGTATAAGCCAAAAGTGCAAGACTGATGAGATTGAAAGCATATTAAATTAAACCTAACAACCTGACCATTTTTCAAGAACACACGAAAGAAAAAATTCTATTCGTATAATTAGAACAGGAGCAATCTTCAAAAATAATAAGCATAAGTGGATCAAAAGAGAAAAAAATTACAACCTCATATGGACAGTAGTTTAACACATGCATATAACTACACAACTTCCTTCCATATGTAAAATTCTCTTTCATTCTTCTCTCAGGCTATCTTCCACAAAGATTGAAATGCATGAACTACTCAAAATATACCTCCTATTAACAGAACAGAGATGATACACTGTATTCGTTCTTCTTTATATTAAAAGCAATATTTGAAAAGAACGGTGCAAAATAAGAAACTGTACGCTTACTCTGGAGACAGAGCGCTTTAAAGTGAAGAACAATACGGAAAGATAATTAGTGACACAACAAAACCCAGAAAAATAAAATCAATGTGTACTGTCTACTGCAAATGTAAAGCTGGAATAAGGAAAGCTTTGTAGAAGAACGTAGAGTGCAATGCTAACTGTGGACAGGAAGACTCTTATACATTCTGCTACGTGATCAGTAATGCTGCATTATGGCAAATCCAGTTCTGTAGTCGCATCACACATCACATCAGACAAGTCTGAGATGATGCACTATAGCAGCATGTATGGAGCAGCAAGCCTTTTAATGAAAAGTCTGAAACTTATTGAATCTAGGGGTTTGGTATTCTAGTTTTCAATATATTTCTTTTCCAAAATAAAATATAACACAAAGCCAATCAAAGCTGATTAATACGTGAAAGTTTCCAATTACAGATTAAGCACAACTCATCTGTGACTAAATCCAAATACCACAAGGACCATAGGAAAATTTTTCCACAAAACCCTTCAAACTGAATGTCACATACTATGTTTTAAGTTTTTAAATACAGCAAATAAAGCTGATGATGTGAAATAGTCATGACATAGCATACAACTTTTCATAGCCATGTCCAACCATAAAGAAGCTCTCTTAGTTACAGCACGGAAGCCTTACACTGACATCCTCAGAACACAGAGCAGAGCTCTCACAACACAGTAAAGAGAACATTTCATCCTTCTCAAATCTTTTCTCGTCTACTTCCCAACCTGTAGGCACATCGCAAGATAGAAAAAAAACTGAGTATTTATGTTAATATTAATTTTGAGAATCATACTATTTTCCTCTTTAGAAGAAGGATTTCTTGTTGAAGATGAAAAAAGAAACCTAGACATGCTTCTTAGCAAAATTCATATGTATTGAAGCAATTAATAAAATTTATTTTGGGTCTTAAACTGGGTTTCTTCGCCATCACAGTGGGACAGCCAAGCCTTCCTTTACACTCCCCAGCCCCCTACCACAACTACTACTACTACGGGGTGCCCCAGCCAGCAAAAGTAATGTATTTTCTATTTCTGCTGTCAAACAATCTTGATGGGTGGCCAGAGCAGGAAGTCACTCATACACCAAAAATACTTAATCTGAAGTAAATAGTGACAGAGAACACGTTCCTCATTTTATTGTAAAACTCTCTCATTTTTACAAGCAACAGCAATATGGAGAGGGGAAAAGTCATTTCCCTTGTCTCTCCTACTTTTTCCCCAGGCAGTTTTAACATCTCCACTCCAGCAGAGACAAAATGTCAATGTGAATCTGTTATTAGGACAATTTTTCCAATTCTCTCCTCAATTCAGCACCAGAGGTTTTAAAAGGGACAACCCCAAGTGTGTGCCCCCTCCTGCATACTGCTGGAACCCCATAACCAGATTTACTCCAGTCACTGCTGCAATGTCCTTGGGCTGCCCCTGAGCCTCTAGCACAAAGCTTTCTCTTTCCAATTTACTTACAGAATATTGGTCCCACTGGGACCAATTCTCTGCTACACCACCAACCCAGAGACCTGCAGGTGCGTATCTCGCGAGTCTCTGTCACTTGGACACGCAGCTCTTGTCTCTGCACGAGCCATGGGAGCCACTGTTCCAGGGGCACAATGACCATCATCTTCAGTCCATCCTCCATCCCTGAACAGTCCCTTTGTCTTTAATTTAGTTTTGAAAGTTCACTGTAGAAAACAGCTACCCAGGTATCTTACTCAATTGCCTTTCGTATCATCAGACTTTGGAGCACTCCTTGTGCATATGAAATATTCTCCTTCTAAAAATATTCTCTCCACATTTGCAGTGACACTTCTCTCTACTGACTCGTTCTCTTCAGAAGAGTAAATTGGTCATTGGCCAATCTCATCCCACCCACATAATGCAGCACCTTTATAAATGGTGTCAGGAAGTGTCGTGTTATCAACCATCCCCCACAAGCCTCTGCAGACAAAATCCCTTCTAGTAATCATCTATGCCTAGATTAATGGCACAGCTGACCACAGAGTAATGATATAGATAGCCCAAAATTGTCTTGTCAGACAAGACATCTAGGTGCTTATTCCTGTGCCTACAGAATAAGGAATAAATTCTTTTGAATATCTTACCTCAAGATACCAAAAATAATTGTGCATATGAAAAAAATGAAACCATTTAAACTACAATTTTATCACACTAGCAGCTGGGATAACACATCAAAGACTTATAAGTCATGCTTAACCCTCAAAACACAAACATGTCATAATCAAAAGACTAACACTTTAGTCAAAAAAAAAGGCAATGAACCTTGGCAATCTCGACATATCCAACTGTGTAAGTTCTATATCCCATTTTACAAACCTGAAGTTTGATTATCTTTAATCTAAAGTGTTGCCAAGGTGTATATGCAACAAAGTGTACGTCATTAGTATCAAGCAATTTAGATAAGATGTGTTACTGTAATTTCCTTGCTTAATCAAAACCATACTCTGATGGGAAAACATGTAAATCAGAATGTGTCTGAAGAGCAGTAGAATACCACAGGCATTTGGCTCCCTTATAGCAACAATTTCGGGATTTATCAGCATGCTTACATTCATGTTTGTTTCCTACAAGAAAAGCTATACAGAGTACCTTTCACAACAGGCTGGAATAAACAACCAAATTACATCATTTTCAGGGGGGTAGGCACAAATATACTTTCTTTTACCGTCAGTTAAACTTCCTCTACACAAGTAGGGCTTAGAAAATAAAATGCACCAGGAATACCACTAAACATGCAGCCACAAAACTCAATCTTTTCTACTAAATATGTAATTACTATAGATGTATCCCAAGAGAATAAATAAAAGGCTGAGAGAGAGCTTATTATGTAGCTCCTTCCTCCTATTTTCCCAGATGGAAAATAAATATATTAAAATCCCACTAAGTCTTCATTTCCAGAAAGGACATAGTCTTAAATATATGAAAAATGAAAAAAAAATCTTATTTTGCAAATTTTTCAATACTGAGTTCATCTTTCCTTGGCTGTTTAGCACTTCAAATATTTCACTATTAGCCTTGGAGACCAAGAACTGTTGTCTCAAGTTTGTCTTGCATGGACATATCACTGAAAGCTTACGGGCTGCCAACAAATCTAACAGAAACATAATCAAGGGAGAAAATGAAGTATTACGTTTGTTAGATTAATTACAGTAAGTTTAAATATTAAATAGGAAATTAATAACATGCAAACCACATGGTCTTTACTGAAAAGGAGTGCACAAAAGAGAAAAAGTGGCATTCTGAAAATGCCAAGAGTAGAAGCAAATAGAACGTAGAGTCTTTGGCTCCTGGTTAGAAATGTCAATCTCATAGCACAAAACAAGCAACAAGAAGCTATTCAGCAGCAGAGAGCACTGCAAATCTACCAACTTATGGCTTCACCTCCAGCAAGGAGTTAAAGGAAGGAGACTTCAGCACAAGGAAAAATTCTCCTTTCTTTTATCATAAATCTATTTACCATTGCATTTAATGCTACCAATTAGAAAGTGTAGTTTAAACAACCTGCAAGGTCCAGTGCTGTCCTCCACTAGTGACCAGTTCTCTCTTTCTTGCTGTATTTTGATGGCCATTTCTTTTAATTGCCTCCCTGGCAGCTTTTCAATACCAGCTTGAGTTCAGCAATTAAGACCTCTACAGATTTCCCCCCTCCCTGGGTCTAGGCCACTGAAAAGGTGTTCCTTAAACCCACTACAAACAATTCAATTAATGTTGAAAAATTGCTACTCTGGACTACTTAATTAAAAACTCAACTTCTCTTTCCCAAACTTTAAGTATTTTTAAAGTAATTTTTTTTCTTTAACTGGAAGGGAAAATGTATTACAGGGAGGGGAAAAAAAACTCTGAAAAAGTCTGATATTCCTCAGAGACATGTGCGTGAGAAGCACGTCCATGCTTAATCACAGCATGTATAGGAAAAGCAAGAATGAACATTTCACACAAAGAGAAATGCAAAAGTAACCCTTTGCAAACGGTTCAAGAAGGCTCCTGTCAGAAGTGAGTTGGCTGCAAAACAAGATGGTATCAGCAAGAGCAGGTGCTGAGCCAGATACTGTTGGGTAGATCACCGCTGTTAAACACAAAGAAAGCAAAGGCCTTGTAAACATTGACTGAATCAAGTCATTCTTAGAGGACTGATGGATAAACTTCCCAGGAATCATTTTGGCCCAGACATGTTCCTCCAGTCTGCCATAGTTCAGCAGCACTGGCATCTTGGAGAGAAGAGGAACCTTCTCTTCCCCCAGCAGCAATACCACAATAGTTTTCTGAGTAACATGAAACAGCAGCAATTTCTTGGGTTGGGAACAGGCTGTCGAGCAGTCATGGGCTCTGCGTAACAGTGCAGTGAGACAGCTGCCCTTTCTTTGAGGTTGACAGTTCTCCCCAAAAGGGAAAAAACATGCTAGGAAGTTCTAATGATACTTCTTATTTTTGGGTTTGACTTCTTTTCATGGAAATGCTATTTAGGTCAGGTCTCAAAGATCATATTCCCACCTCAGTCTCTTCAAGAAATGCAATCGTGTCACAAGAAATTATGCAGAGTTCAGTTGTATGTACGTGCTTGAAAAAGGTCTGTCATTTTGAAAGTGCATTATATTTGAAACTGAATAGCCATTTCACTTGATTAAAACTTGGCTTTAGAGAATAGTTAATGCATGTATGCCTGCCTGTGAGGCCAGAGGCATAACAAATAACAGGATGCATGAAGTGTCAGATAAAGAGTCTGCAGTGAATTGCAATTGTTTTAAGGATTAAAAGAAGAAATACTACAGGGAGCTCAGATAAAACTCCATACCTTGAACTCTCCTCAACTCTCAACCTCAAGTTAGACCTCTGCATTTTAGAGCTGATATTATTCTGCACTCCATGTTATGCTTACAATAATTTAAAATGCTCCGTACAGAACTGTTCAGAATTATGGACACCCTGAGCACCAACTGCTGAAGATCATTTTCAAGTGTATGTGACATGAACTCTGATGCTGTGCTCACGCAGTAGAGTTTTTAAAGAAAATGGCACAGGTTAATACCTCTGGATACTGAAAATTTTCATTCCAGATTTACTCACTGTATAACGAATTGGCATCACTGCAGAAAATGCATTGGTAAACCCAGATCTAACATAAGTATTTCTAAGATATTAGTTGCTAACAGAAACTGCTTATGAAGACATCCTAAGTTAAAATTCCTGGTTTGTGCCGAAGTGACCTCCTTTCAAAATTTTACGCACCTTAAAATTTAGCCATCACAATCAGTACTAAGCATCTCAGAGAATTCTGGAAAACTTTACTAGCACTAAAATATAGCTATTGTCACATATTCGAATGCTACCTAGACAGTAAAAACAAAAAAACCACCAACCCCACAACAGAAAGCTATGTACGTTCCGGTCAAACACAACTAAAAGCTCTCAGCCAAACCTCGTACGAAGGATTTCAAAGTTGGTCTCAAGACATGTTCACCCTCAATCCCTGCTGTGACACGCAGCAGACTTACCCTTAGGATCCCAGTCCCTACAAACAGAACCAGCCTTACATTTGCACTATGCTTATTTTCCACTCAAAGTATTTCAGCTCTGTGCAACTGCCACGGTTTCACCTGGTCACACAACCTGCTGCCATCTAATAGAAAGGCATTCGTGTAATAACAAAGTAAGAGGGCAGCAGGAAAGACACAAGTCAGTAATTTACAAATAAGTATAACACAAATAAGTATTCCTTTTTGAATCTTTACAAAGATTTTATTATTTTCCAAAAAAAGAATGATTTTCAGCTTCTCTTTTACCTTCTCTTCTAAGGAGCAATGCTGATTACTTACAGCTAATTCATTTCCTCTGTTCCAGCTAGGCTGTTATATTTAAGAATCATCTTTGAAAATGCTATTTACTGAAGTAATCAATCAATCAATTCTCCATATGCTAATACTCAAACATTCTGGTTTGTCACATCAAAGAGTCTTCATCAAGAAGACATGTTATAAAATTAAATTAACCATATCACAAGTAAATTGTGCTTTTGATCAAGAACACGCAACTTCTAAGAATTTTCTGGGAAATTTGCTTATTTGATCATATGATGAGTGGCTTTTCTGAGATCAAGGAAAGTATCTTGTTAACTTTTTGGAAACATACTGCATTGTTTCAAACAAGATAATGGCTTTCCTTTTTCTTTATCAGTCTACTTTCCCAAAAAGCATGGGAGATGAACTGCTTTGAGCTAATCTATTCCTGTATAACATTTTTGAACACTACCTGAGAGGAACTAAGCTCTGTCACACATCAGTATTTGTAAATCAAAGGCATCAATACTTTATATACTTTTATATTCACTGGCTGAGTCTTATTTGTGAAAGTTCTAAGTCTTACAAATCCAAATTTACCAAGTTGCTTGTATTGATAAGCTTTAAATACTTTATCATATACATTTTACACTTAACTGAATATATTTTACACTTAACTGAAGACAAGTCTATGTTTTAGAGTCAAAAACTGAAAATACAGGATTTATACAGCCATTCACTTGTACATTACTCGAGAAATACCTGTATCTGCCAAGAAAAAAGGTAGCATTGGTTCGCAGGGAGAAGCTAGGACATCTATTCATATAACCAGAGTATCAAGACAAACACGTGACGCAGCTTTCCATGATTTAACACTGAAAAAAACTCCTTGCACAAAAAAAGCCAACATTAAGATGGTGGTACTTTATTTTTATGATGTAGTGTCACTACAAATTTATTTCACTGAATTTTAAGAAGCACTAATTTTCATAGTAATATACCCCACACATTGTAAGGTAAATTGTCAAAACAAAGATTAGGATATCTTTGATTTTTGTGAACTGGAAGACATAATATCAAAGTATATTTATCATCTTCAGGTGTTTACCCACTGTTTTCATAAATTCTGATTTGCTTTCACATTTTACACTGTCCTTACACTCTGCTCTTAATCATATACAGCATCTTCACACCGTTCTTGCTGTGTCTGGAATAATCTAAAGAAATTTTATAACTATAAATATGTTGTGAATGATTGCTTATAACCCTGAAAAACATTTGATCAAAACCAACTGGAGTCACAGCAAAGAACAGGCAACCATTCTTCTTTAACAGACATGAACTTGGCATTCATTTTTGCAGTATTGCAATATTTATACTGATGAAAAAACCCCAGGCAGACATGTTTGTTTATTGCTTTGGTAACCTATGTGAGGCTGGTACAAGTGAAACACCACTGCAGGTTATTTGAAAAATGCAGCAGCAGACATCTACAGCTTTTAAGGTGCTCTGATAAGAAAGCTTTAATTTAATATGTCAGTGTTCAATATGCCAGAGCTCAAATATTCTCTCAGAAGAAAGCTTAATGAGCATGCATTATTAATGCACTATCTGAGGGAACAGATCTATTTGAGCGGAATCTGACCAATGTCATTAGTCACAGAGTGCAAAGCGAATTTGGAAATACAAAGGATAATAGGTAAGAGAACGCTTTTCACCTAGCTTGTGTCTTGTACTAGTTTTCTTTAAAATTTAAAAAACTAATGAGCTCTAGTTACAATTTATGTAGTTTCTCTAATCTAAATTGTTCTGCACACACCTACCAGGTTTGATAATCAATGACTCTCAAGATTATTTCTTCACTATGAGATGATATATTCCGTGTCCCTTGAGTTGCAAGGTGTGAATTATGTCAAACTGAATCAGCAATTTTTCAAAAACATATTAGACTCTACCTGAGCTGCTGCACAAACTCTCTAGTGACCCAAAACAAAGTACAGTGTAATTAAAACTAAAACCACTATTTTCTGAGGGCTGTACAGCTTTCATGTCTGAAGTTTTCTATTTAGGTATGTAAAAGAAAAATCAGATTCATTACCTCCATACCCTAATCACTATAATGAACCTGTTTCCCACTGATTTTTCAGGCATTACTAATTAGACATGACATTAATATTGCTATTTCAGCTACAGCATCTAGGCAGAAACAACAAGCACGGTACTTCAGAAGGTGAAATTTTAACTGTTCCTCTGCCTGCAAGATGTTTTCATAAATTTCTCAGTTTGTGAAAGGCAGTAGTTGAGTAAAGCCTAATTAAAAGGTGTGTTACAACACTGTTGCAAGAGACTTTACAATATTGGTTCTGTGTGTCTTGAAATCCAGCAGGACTAAATTGAAGCTGACACAGCCCGGAGCAACCTAAGCCCTGCAGAAGATTGAAGCTGAAAATCTCCACATACCTCTTCTAACCTAAATTCTTCTTTAAATTGCATTATATGTAAGACGTTTCTGTGCTCAAGTCAAGTTTGCTGACGGTCATTTTTAGAGTGGATTACAAAGCCCAGTTGAGAAAGGCTTAATTAAATTAGGAAACCGGACAACATGATGACAAAATAAATTCAGCACAAACCAGCATAAGACAGTGCATGTCATACTACACTAATGGATTCAAATATTCTCAGTGGGAAAATATAATCTGCAGCCTTTCATGTGAAAGATCTCTGCTGTTGTGACGATGAGAATACACACCTGCTTCATGCTCTACTGTGATCAAGAAACAAACTATACACACAAAGTATTTAGTGGATGGAAGCAAATGTTAAGTGTCAGCATGAGACAGATGCAGCAACAATAACAGATTTGCTTTCAGTATTTATTCTATCATCTCATGAGAAAATTGAAGAATTAAATTCTTCCCAACAATTATGACAAATGCAGTTGCTCTCTAATAAGAAATTAGGCCTGGTAATTAGCTAAGTAGTGATATAACTGAGGTACAGACATAGAATATGTACATATGCCTATGACAGAGGAAGGACACTTCAAATTTCAAGTTTTTTTCTTTTTAAATAGAATGGTTAGCATAAATTCACTAACACAAATATTAGTCACCTATTCTTAAAAATAAGCATTTTTAAAACCAAAAAGCATGTGTAGGAGAGCTTTCTGGGGAAAAAAAAATACCAATCAACACTCTTAACCTTTAGCATAAACTGAATAACATAAAAGTATAGAATATTTTATGTAAGCCATAGGCATATTATGAGACATTACATATTTGTTCTGATTCTTCTGGTGTTTTTAATAGATGAAGAAAGAAATTAGACAGGATGTGCTCACAGAAAGTATAAAAGATTTGAGTCTCACACAATAAGTTTTTGAGGTTTTAAATGGCCTAGTAATGGCAAATAAACCATGCACTTTATCACACTGCTGACAAACTTTCATTTAATACATGATGTCTCTAATTTGGCTGAATGGGAACAGTAATTTGGCTGTACACTTCTATCAGTATTATCTTGGATATGGAATGACTTTGCATTTAAACCAATGCTATTTGACACGCTAGACCAAATTTAAACATACCATGTCTAGTACAGTCAAGTCTTTGCAGCACTATGTTTGAAAAGATGCTTATTTACCCATGCAGCTAAAGGCTCATCCACTGCTGCGAACAGAGCTCCAAGAACAAAACAGCAACTGCTCCAATTGGCCACTGTCACAGTTAAGCACCACATCTCTTCCAAGGCAATAACCAGGTTACACTCCCCCTGCACATGCAGAACTTCCACTCACACCAGTGAGAAGAGGCACATCAAGACAGAACTCAGATGCTCATATGCTCAGATGGGTCCTCTTAAAACATCCTCCAGTGGTCTCTGCCAGACAGCTTTACCAAAACTTATCAAACCCACCAACCAAAGTTTAGACTTCAAGAGCTTGACTGCAATACTAACTATGCTGCCCCAGTGTCCTGCTTCATTTTATTGTGATCTAGAAAATCTAGTAGTGCAAAAGAACCAATAATTTTGGGTTGTACACAGTAAAGTTTTTTGGTGGGGGGGTATGGGTAAATGAGCAGCTTCAGCTGTGGCTATTACCATGTATAAGTCAACAGCATCAAACCCAGTGCAGCCAGACCACAGTATCCTTGTTGTATGAGGATGGGCTGTATGAAGAGACTTCAAGAACACCCACGAAAATCTTAGGAGAAACAGAAACTGTGGTGTTTGGCATTATATATTTTCTAAATAAAGCAGCACTCTTAGGAAAACAGCAAATACATACTGTAGGAACAGAGCTGTCGTATGAATAAAAACCATTTACTCGGTTTCCTATAACCAGTAACCCAGCATTTCCAACCTCCCTCAAAACAAAACTCACCACACACTACAGTAAGAGATCTGGCTAACAGATAGAATATTTTCACAGGTTTGTGAAATTAGCTAACAGAAACTTACCAGTCTGAAAAGCAATGCTCTGGAAATTGCACTGGGGTTTCATCTATCCTTCCTTTAGCGATTTTCTATACCAAGTATGCCCAATGTATTCCTGCCCTCTGCACCTAAATCAAGTCCAGCCAGCAAGGCAGTGTTCTCCTCTATTTCATACTTCATCAATAACATAAGCTCCCCATTTCTGGAGACAAATTCTCATCTCAACAACACCAGCATGTCAACAGTAGGTGCTTTTTCACCAAATAAACTATCATCACTGTTTCATATGCCAGTATAAGCATCTAAATTCCTCCCGTCAAAAAAAAAAAAAAGAAATAACAGCCTAGCTAAAATAATTATGCCTCTAAGACAGTTCTAGTGGCAACAAGGTTAATTCTTACTTCAAAAATAACAAGAGAGACCCTAGTTTGTTCTCTTATTATGCTAGATTAACACTTGCACAAACCTGACTTCAACACACGGCTATCCCAAAGGCATTGGAATTTCAGTCTGGAACTCAGTAAACAACATCATTTCTGATCATCAAAACCCAATGTTATTCACCCCTTCAACTGTGCTGGTTTTGCAGTCTTGTGAAATTTTCAAGTAATGAGAAGAATTTTGTCCATAGCAGCAGCACTTATGACTGAATGTGATGAATAAAAGCATAATTTCAATCATGGCTACTTTTCAGAGCAGAAGAGTTAATCTACACTGTAGACAATGAGAACCCTGAAAACAACAAATCAAACCAATCAACAACCATTCAACATGCTTGGCTTAGTTTATTCCCAAATACAAACTCTTGTGTCTCAACATGCATTAGAATATAATTATTGCTACATGCACCAAGGTATGTTTTGGCAGAGATGCTGAGGGAAACATGCAATGAAGTCAAACCCATGTAATGGAGTTGAGGATAAGCAATGAAAACTTCAGAAAGGATAAAGCAATAATGCCACTGCATCATGTTGCACCTCAGCCCTGATCCTGCTGCTCCAGCCCCCATGTCTTAACCACATGGAAAGAGGCTAAACTAGAGGTATGGCTTTACAAGAAGGACAAACAGCCATGCAAGACACCACCACCCATTTTCAAAGACCAAGTCCACCTGCCAGAGAGAAAGCAGCGGCACATGGACTCATTGAGCACTGAGGTGCTGCTTACTCTGCTCACACAGGCAAGCAGCAGCACTAACCCCCGTTCACAGAGGCACACTCCCAGCAGCTGAGCAGCGCTGGCACTGCATGAGGGGCAGAGCTGCGCTCACGCAGCAGCACAAGGAGGGGCAGGGGAGAACAGTCCTGCACACAACCATAAAAATGGCTGGGAGGAATTGGGGGAAAAGCCCATCGTGCTCTTGCCACTCTCCTTAGCTCCTTGCCTGACTTTTGGTTTGCTTGGGTTGGTTTCTTGGGTCACTGGGCCAGACTCCTGAAGAGTGATGAAGAGTGACGAAGAGTTGCAATGCTGAAGTTGGTAAGGCTAAGTTCCTCTCTTCTCATACATGTGTTGAGTAAATATAATTGCGATATTACACGAAGTACAGCAGGAAGAGCAGAAGGACAAAAAGAGGCACACATACCAATAAACACCTCTTTCCATCCTCAATTATGCCACCCAGAAATTTTTGCCAAAATACGTCATTTTTTGCCTTCAATAAAAATCAGCAAGATGGGAAACCCAGTAGAGAGGCTTTATTATATCTGTCCAGCCCAGGCTCTCCTTCCTTATGTTTCCTTTCAAACCATAAACACTCATCATATTGAGGTTTTAAAAAAATATGCATTATTTATGAGGAAGTTTCACTCAAATCAGCTCACAATAGCCTTTTTTCCTGAATCCACACACATTTAGGACCACATGCAAACCCACCATTGCTAATGCTGTCTCTTTATGTTCACTGGGAGCCTCTCACTCTCCCTATTTTTCTTTCCATAAAGCAAGCATCATTCTGTCATCCAATTCCCTTGTGAATGTTTTAAATTTAATCATAATACTCAAGGTGTCAATAATCATGTTTGTCTTTCTGACAAGAATCAGAAATGGAAATAAAGTTCATGCTGCGTAACAATAATGTAATCTGCAGTGCTGCAACTCAACAACTTACTTTTGAAGTCTAAAGCAACCTCCTCTTACTTTAAAACATATAAAGGAATCCAGCCTTTTGAAACTAAGTACCAAGCAACTTGATTCAGATATTAACTAATAAATTAGATAAAAGCCACTAGGAAAGATGTCAGGATCCCTTCTGAAACCAGCAGCATCACCTTTCAAAAACATACTTGAATTAGTCAAAATTAAAATGGGATGGGAAAAGTATCACTATTATGATAGATGTTTATTGTTAAAATAACTAATATCTCCCCATGGTTTCTTAAGACAGCATTACTAAAACAGTTTTAGTAGCGAAGTTGGAAAGTACTACATAGCCTAGAGTGCCCTCTTCCTTTTCCAGGACAAATCTCAGGGAAATACTGTTGATGAAGCTGTCAATCAGATTTTTCTCAGAATCTCAAATATAATAGATAACTTGACTGTATTAAAACATGACAAAAGTTCATCATAATTTAAGTAAAATCCTTACTTGAGTGATGAATGCAATTCCACCCTAATAAAAATATACTTACAGAGCCATCTGAAATTGTTCAAGCCATTTTTTCTTCAAGTCTTTAGTTTTGCAATAAACTTCTAAACCATTTTCACCTTGGTTATGAATGAGGTAGAAGCCATAAGACCACTGCATAAGAAGATTGGTAATACAATGGTCATAATTATGAAGAAAGGAAAGGGGAAAAAAAACCCTAAAAAATAACAAAGCATTTGTATATTCTTTAATTCATTAATTTTGGGAACAGCAAGACACGTTATTCTGTTCGCTTAGAATGACTTACTCAAACATTTTAATTACATCAAAATAAAAAAAGTTGAAATTTCTAAATTTTCACTCCAGCTTGTATTTAAAACAAAAAACATCTTAAAGAAATTGTATTTACATTTTAAACTCCTGCAAAATGCTACAAATTCTTGCTAAAAATAAACATTTTATGTGAATTAGCAACAAATATTTACCTTCTTATTTTCTTTATCAGTAGTGGGGTTATTTGTAATTTTGTATTTCTGAAGATCTATAATTTCCTTCATTTCGTAATTATCCCCTCTCCGTTTGCAAACAATGACAGCTAAATCAAACAAGAAGATATGCCTATGAAAATACAATATAGAGATGGTTAAAAACACTCCAGAAAGCCAACACTAAAAAGTCTTATTTTACACACTTTTGCCAGTGGCACTTAAAATTTTGAAGATGAAGAGCTAAACTACTGGCTAATAAAAAAAGCACGATTGAAAGTACTTTTGCTTAAGACCTACTCCTTGTAAGGGACTTAGTGATCTTAGATAATAATGTCATAACTGATTTTCCATTCATCACTTTGCACATTTCACTCGATGAACGGCAGACGGGCTCTGTGAATGCCCAGTGGAATGGAAAGCCCCCAAGAAGCAATGGGCTGACTTCAGGCTTTCAGTAGCAAACACCACAAGTTATGCCATCACCTGTCTTGCCTGGCACGCTTGTCTAACGTTGTTATCCTTATTTCCCCATCACCTTGAGGTCTCCCGTACTGCAAGAGGGAATGGTTCTGAAACAGAAGTGAAATGTATGATTCCATAGAGCAGAAGTGTGAAGATAACAACACATTCAAATGTTAGACCAGTCACTTCTTTTACCCCAAAAAGGGATTTTTCAGACCAGGAAACAACATCTTTTCCTCACTACCATCTAAACTACACACTATAAAGAATCAGTTCATTCTATTTTTGTGTTCAAATGGGAATGGTTTTCCCATTATAAAAATACCTGAGAATCACTGTACACATACAAACCTTTAACTATGCAAATATATTTAACTACTGACACCCAGAATAGCAGAGATTTATGTACTCTAATAGCCATGTCATTCTAAATCAAGCAAAACATACTTAAATATTACCAAGAATACTATAAAGTCATATGAAATGAGGAAAAAAATACATCTATCAATATTGTTGATCAAAAGTGATTTTAAAATTGGATGTAAATTAAAAACAGCACATACCAAATTTTCTATTGATAGTTGAAATTGTCTAATTTCACGAAGTGTTTCATTATCTCTCTTTACTTCATTTACATATTGAGCCAAGTCCTAGAGTATCAACAGCAAAAGGGAGGAAAAAAATAACTTTTCTATAACAGATTGCTTTAACACATTATTTTGACAAGTTTATTTCTAATTTTATCTTTGACTTATCTACATATTTAGTAATTTCTTTTGAAATTCTCTTTAACGTTAAAGAATTACCAACATGTATGCCTAAATAAAGAAGGAAAAAAGTGTCTGCATATTTTCAATAATATTTACGACGCTATTCATGGTATCTATTGGAACATGAATTTAGTATCAAGACAGAGGGAAACAAGTAATAAATGCTAAAAAAGAGCTGATTTTTTCTCAATTTCTTTAGTGTCTTATTTTCAAGATTAAAGATGAAAATGTAATTTATGCAGCACACTAGTGAAAAAGCAGTCAACATCTCATATCTGAGGTAAATAGGAAATAAATACAGAATATAGTAGAAAACATCTATAAGGCAGCTCAAAAGCAGAATGTAAGGTGTAAACGAATCATAAACCTGGGTGCTTATTAGAAGAGAAAAAGCCGTGGCCCCAGTAGTGGGATTTTGCTCTTACTGTCACACAGCAGAGAGAAGCCATTACACAGCAGATTTTAAAAGGGGCTTTTGAAGGGATATACTACCTGAAGTCACAGGG
>WEIT01000016.1:44549-80846 GCA_013389985.1 Dryoscopus gambensis
GTATGTCTCCAACAAGACCCTGGGATTTTTCCATGTAAACCACCAGAATCATAGGACATGGAAGTAATTATTGGTAATTACAGGACTCTATAAAAATAGTTCACAAGCACTCTTACTCAAGATAGGATTTACAGCATTACAGCGTCAATAAAATCTGATTTCAAATAAAAGAGTAAATAACTGGAAGATGATATGGAACCATTCATGTCAAGCAAGGCACAGAAGACCTGGAGATATAGAGGTTGGCGTGGAGGTTTGATGCAGGAACTGGATAGGCTCTTGCAGCTGAATCAGTAACTAATCCAAAATGTTTTCTCCAACAACAACAAGAAGCAGTATCTTAATAAGCAACAGGACTACCACATCCTTTCTGAAGCCCATTTATCAATTTGCAACATCCTTCAGCATATCCCTGGTTGTATCTTACCTATTTTCATCCAGTGTAGAGAATCCCTGTGCTGCACGTAGACCTGATGACTACATGTTATTCAAATACAGGGAGAGTCAGGAGTAGAAATTTAGCACTACAGTTCTTTCCGTTCAGAAAAAACACTTTTAGCTTTTGAACAGAAGCCTTTTCTCCGCTAGGAACAGCAAAATTTCTAGACTGAAATGCGAATATTTAGCTCCTGGTACGTTCAAGATGTAGACTCCTTCCACTCCCTCTCTGCTGCCAGGCTACCTGACACACCTGGTAAGCACAGCATAGCAAAGAGTAAGCCATGCTTACAGGGTACCTGAGCCACATACAGCTCCTATACAGCTTGGCCTCAGAGCGGGAAATGTATTCCTACCACCTCAACGAGTGCCAAGTTACAAACACAAGTAACAAGTAATACTGCTTGGTCACTGCTTTGGCTGATCTCCTTCACCCTTCTCTCTTTGTCTCTATGTGACTCTGCAACCAGCTCGTGCAAGTGGAACGTGACTTCTCATTCATCTACCAGGTGCAGCAATTGCAGAAATTACTCTCGAAAACCCGATTTGTGCAGTTCTTCATTTTCCCACAATGAACATTAAGGTTCCATCTTTATCAGATGCAGACACAATAACCATTTTGCAAAAATACAGTCTTGTCAGAAAAACTGTACTTCATGAGCATCATCATCTGATGGTCACCCTCATGTCAAATTTATCATTTATTCCCAAATTCTTTTGTAGGGGGAAGAAGACATTGTCACCATTAACTGTAGTTAATTATCTATTTAAAGTATTAGAATTTGACATTATTTAGACTTTCAGCTATTTTTTACCTTTAGCTCAATACTGCTCAAAATGTTTGCAGTATTTGCCCCAATACAGAAGCTGCTCAATAGTTTATATCCATTTGCAAAACTTGGGGGTTTGTTGTTCACCAATGCTCATGAGCAATGCAAACAAATCCTGGGATCCCATTTAAAACCATTCACTTCAGGTTTGTGCTCACCTAACCCAAAGAGATCACCCATGCAGACACTTTTGGCAGAAACCAACATACCAATTTTTCTATCCACACCCCAAACATCTAGGATTTGAGTGCAATAAACAAAAGGAAAGAGAATAAGGAATAAGAAATAATGTGTGATACCAGTACAGGTAAGAAAAGCTGCCTTTGAAGTTCAGCTTCTCCTAGAGAAAACTTAGCGGAACAGTTTACTTTGCAACATAATGATGACCTAATGATCAACAAAAACTACATGATTGAACAAGCAGGGAATTCATTAGTTTGAAAAAATTCTCAGTTGTCCTTGTTAGGCTAGTTGTCCAAACAATGGCTGAAACAATATTATGCACAATAATTTCACAAAATTATAACATTTTTGGAGGTAGGACACTTTCAAGTAAGCAATTCAATTGATCGCTCCTAAAATAGCTGGTAAATTCTACTACTCACAACTATCAAAGTACTTACTGTATTTCATTTTAAAAATTACTTCTTTTTTTAAACTTACCATAATTAATGTTTTCCCCTTTACCCAAACAGCCTGCAAAGTCTTACATAGGAGATAACACTCTGCACATGATAACTCCAGATGCAGCTGAGCACGAGCGTCACTACAACTATCCATAAAGACATTTCAACTTTCAAAAAGTTAACTGCTAGTGTTCCAAAGCAGCTAGGAAAGGGAAAACATACAGGTTGCTGTGCTGCTTCATCTTTCATTAGGTCTTCATAAACTTCCCCACCTTCATCTTCTCCATAGACACAATCATACAATTCCTCATCTTCCTCAACACCAGTTTCACTGAAAAGACAAGACATGGAAAAAAGCTGTGCAGCACAGACAAAGTACCATCAGCTCTGCAAGGGACCATTCACAGGGAAAGTTTCTACAGCAAAAAAACAGATTAATTAATAGAATATCTAATGAAAATAACTCATTTAGGGAAATTAAGTCCATTAATTTTCTTTTCTCAATTCATTTAAAATAAATTTGTACAAAATCCACACAGTACTGAAGACTACATGAATTTAGAACCACATGGGAACTAAACTAGACAGCAAAAGCAATACATCAGGACAGTTTTGTCACAAGATACAGTCCAACTGCCCTCTTCTCTTTGACTCTTTTCCCACCACATCCAGTGAAGAGGAGCTGCCTCTCCTTACTGCCTGGCGTCCCACTACACCGGGATGTGTTATAGGTCCTCTGCCTGCCTGAAGAAAGACACTCTAGGGTAAAATACACCAAAGACAGCAGAGCCGGCACTGAGATTCTGTGCCTCCACACCATAAACCAGTATCTGGATCATCTCAGGCACCCTTCAGCTACACAAAAATGGAAAAAGGAACAATCAAACTGAAAATCAGACAGTTCAACAAAACCAAGCATGCACAAGCGATGTCCTCCGATCACCCACAATGCAGAAATAAAGCAGAAAGTCAATGCTCAACTCGACCCTCAGCTAATTCAGCTTCATTACAATCAGCCTGCTAGAGTGTTACCTACTTTGTACTAAGACTATATCAAGCCCATAATACCTTTTATTCCTATTTCTTAGGGTATGTCTTCAAAAGAGCTCTAAAAGATACTGAAAGCAATCAAGTCACAGTAATAATAAAGAAACTGCATCAGATATCCTGACAATTTTGAGATTTTTCTTGAAGGCAACACTGAAATCCTTCAGAGTAAAAACCAACAGGTTAGTCCAACATTTTAGCTCCCACCAGCAGTGATGGTGTGCTAGCACTTCACATTAAACACTGGCAGCTGTCAGATGCAGCACACACACTCCATTCTACCACCTCTGCTCCAGGGAACAAAAGCTGGCAAAAAGGCAGAGTAAGGATACAAACACTTAACTATTACAGCTCTTCCTGACAAAAAGACTTAAATTAATTTTAACTTCTTCAGATACCATTTAAACTCAGGGACAATTAAATTAATTTCAAATAAGCTTACTAATAATTGATGGAAACCAAAGAATGTGGGCCATTTGCATCATTCAATGGCACATTTATTTCTTATTCTTGAACTGCTTTCTCCACAATTGAGACAGCATGCAACTATTAAATTTCAGTTAATAATATTCATAATTTGTTGCACAAGAGGAGTTACGAATCAATTTCTTTGGTATGATTTGTTAGAGCTTTTTTTTTAAATGAGAGACTGTCTCCCAGTGCTGAATTTATATATCCACTTAAGAAGTGGTGGAAATATTATTTTCAAACTGTTAAAATGCCACCGCATCTAAGAGATATGGACATCACCTCTCGCCTGCCTGGGTCTCAGAGGAGACTGCAACTCCTCCCTTCTGCACACTCGGCCACACCGAGTGAAACAACTATCTATGAGACAGCCAGTCAGCTGCAGAGACAAGGACAAGCTCTGCAGGGAAAGTGGTAAACTGCACAATGCCAATCATGGTAAGGCTTCCCTTCTTTATAGGCACTGAAGAAACAAATCCCTGGTGTGAACAGCAGCTCTTTCCCACATTGCAGCAAGTGACATGCAATGAGTGCTGGTGAACTTTGAGCCTTGGAACAGTGAGCTCTGATCTCGCCCTTGTCCAACGTGACTCCTCATGGACCTTGAGAGATCCTAGCCATAGGGTATAAAAATATCCTGACAATCTTGCAAACACTTACGCAGAAGAGGTAAATGCACTCATATGAAGAATTTCATTGACTTTAGGGAAATGATCCACTTGAATTATGATCCAAACATGCATTTTCTTTCCAAGTTCAAGATAAGTTCCTTGAGTCTCTTACAAGTGATATTGCAATCTTCTGAAAGCATTTTTATAGTACAGACAGGTAACTTAGAAAGGCATTCTTTATTTACTTTGCTACCAGCACTCTTTACGAAACATGCTGCTTTATATACACAAATGTATCATAATAATGCAAAAAAGCTTTCATAATGAATTCCTCCTGGTCAGCATAATGACTAACAAAATATTTATAAATGAAATAAGTATCCCATTCTCATTAAAACTATATGTTCCACAACACAATACAAACAATAGCATGCAACTGAAAGACAAAATCTTTAATTAATATATTTACAACATACTCTATTAAATCTGGAAGACCTTTGTAGATATCTTCATCATCAACGCTTTCTTCTGTAGGGAAGGGCCTATAGGAAGAAAAATAGCATTAATTACAAATAGCACTATCCTAGTCATATAGTGCACTTCTGTTTGGTTTCCAAAATTTTCACACAGATTTTTGTACACTAATGTGTTTATACATTCTCCCCTTTCTCTGATGAACAGTATATGTGCATTTACACTTCATTACATGAATTAACACTTAATGTAATAAAAACCCTACTGGATGCAGTTGTCATAAATCACCACTAATACATACCATTGTCATTTTTCAACTGGAAAAAAATCATCAAAACTTTCAGGTCTGTTGGGGGTTATTTTGGTTCTTTTTGAAAACAAGAATCTCACAAACTTGGCCAATTTTACTGATTTTTTAGAAGCAGGAAAGAAGAGAAACCCCATTTTTCTTTACATAAATCAGCACTGCATCAGCTTGACTAATGATCCTTGTGTCACGATTATCACACAAGTTCTGCAATGCCAGCTGCTCCTCTGTTCACCTCCTGTTTCAGCATGAGCAGTACACATAGCTCAGGCCCTTCAGTGAGTGTACCAGAGGTAGCAGATACCTTTGTAACTCCTCAGAGGTCCAGCGCCTTGGTTAGCTGCCCACCCGGCACTCTGGGTTACGGCTAGAGAAGTTCTTAGTGGGGGACACTGCCTATCCTGCCTCTAACAACTTCTCCAAGGAGCATCACACCAAGAGGCATCAACTCCCACCATTCCCTACGGCAGTAACATACCTTATTCCTGTGCCTAATGCAATAGGAGTGCGGGAAAGCTTTGAAAGTGTTTCTATCACCTGCAGAAGAAAGAAATAGAAACTATAAGTTATAGAACAGAAGCAATAAAACATTTCGTTCTCGATTATTTCATTATCAGCAGCACCACTTCAAATCAAATTATATAAACGGAGAAAATCTAGCTGTGCCAAACACAATTTGCAATTGGACGTGGACGCACTTGTAATCACATGTTATCCTACAGACCGCTCGAAACATTTTGGGTTTCTTGCTGCAGCTGCAGCAAGACCGGGTTCGAGCTTTGGCGCACGGCGGGCAGCAGAGGGAGCCACAGGCCACGGCAGCAGAAGCCGCGGGGGCCCGGCTGGGAGGCGGAGGGAGGAGGGAGCGAGCCCCCGGCCCGCGCTCCGCGACCGCGCGCCCACAGCCAAAGCCGCGCAAAGGAGCCCTGAACCCCTCTTCAGTTCTGGAACACGGCAGCAGGCTGGCAGATCTCACTCTAAGAGAATACCTCCTGCAGCCGCTGAGGTTACACAAATAGCGAGGGAGAGCACTAGGAAGGGTAGAATACACACACGGTCACGTACGTGGAGTTGTTCTGTTGGCAACTGAATTAACACAAAACCTACTTTGACTCTGTCTGGCATGTCCTTTCCGTCATAAATATTTACTCATACTCCGATATGCAAGTCTTATTTGCTAGTGACAGAAAATGACCCAAAATGACACCCTGACTGAATTTCCCTATTTCCAATAACAAGGTTTCCCCTGAACTCCTCAGAAGTTTCAGCCTGTATCTTTTCAAATCAAAATCCATATTAAGCTGAAGAAAAATCTCCAAAGAAGGTGTTTATCAGCAGTATCAACATTCAGTACAGCAATTCTACATTTCACAGGCATTTGGGAATAATCTCTACAATTTCAGTTATTTTTGAAGTTCTAATTACAAGACTACCCTGACCATAAAAGAGAGTTAAAAGTGCATCTCTTAAAGGAAGGAAAATTACATGTTTACACAGGAGAATGACAAAGTAAAAACCACAGAGAAATCTCACAAACTACAGAGCTTAAACTGAAGTTACAAAGCCCCTACAGTGAATCATATTTCACAGGCACATGAGCAAAATCAAGAATTAACGTTAGATTAATCCTGTGAAAGGAATATTTGGAGTTCATTTAAGCTGCTGTGAAAATTAATGCCAAAAAAATTTCATTTTGCTATACAGCAAAGACAAAGAATAATAAAAACAAATAAATATGCCATTATCATAAACAAAGGTGGGGGCACATATTTCCCCTACGAACAGAAGAAATGCAATATGGTCTAGAATAACCTTTAGAAATTGTGAATAAAAGTTGATTGAATAGATGACAAAATTAATTAAAAACTATTTCACATTAATGAAAAGGTCAAAAGGGAGAAAAGACTCCTTTAACAAGTCTTACTGCTGCAGGGGAGTCCTGGTTTCTGTAGGAGACCAGAACCTGCCTCTGCACACCTGCAAGAATCCCAGCGCGGGGCTGCAAGGACCGCTGAGCCACACAAGACAAGATGCTCTGGGATTCAATGGCAAAATGATCTGTCCTGGCACATGGGTGGCACTGATTGGCAAAATCTCGGGAGGTTTAATGGTTCTCGAAACAAAGAGGGGCAAGTCTGGTGAACTGAATATCCCTTACTTGTTTCAACATGATATTTCCCAGCACACAACAAATCTTTTGCAAACTATTCCACCCACGCAGACCCTTTTCCTTAGAGGGATTCTCACTTATCTAGCAGAATCAAACCCAGTAGACATATGGCTTACTCTTCACAGCTAATTACAGTTGCTTCAAGGTAACACCAAAAAAAAAAAAAAAAGGCAGCTGTACAAATAAAATTATGAATTTTACGTAGGTAACTAGCAAATGTTATTCCCAAAGTGTACTGCCAAGTTATATTTTAGAGCTATCAGTAGGCACCCAAACAAAGGCAAGACTTATAAATGCGAGGAATAGAAAACCTTTTTCAGGAACTGATGTGAACACTTGGAGGGGGTGGCACGGAGGCACACGATGACACCCACACACACTGAGGAAGCCAGAGAAGCATTTACAGGAAAATGCGCACAGAGAAAAGGACAGAGAAAGGAACTGTAAGACTAGAGACAGCAGAAGACTACGAGAATCTTCCCTGCTCTTAGAACAGAGACCACTGAGCACTCCAGTTTCTAGTTAAAACACAGATACAACTTCCACCGAATAAAAGATAATGCTTACCCCTTGAACCACTCCTATTGAACCACAGCTTAAAACAGGACTGTCAAGAAACAGAACCATGTCTACTGAGGAGCATTTTTTTGCAGTTGTGGTTTCCCTAAAGGATTCTGAGAAAATGTCAGGAATACTTAACACCAGTAAGTGTACATGAAATTACCACTTCTGGTCAACACACTAATTCAGTATCATATACATGTAGATGTATTTGCTCCAACAACAAGTGGGGCAAAGCAAGATTCTCCTTCCACATGAAATTTCAGTTCTGTGGTTCTGAGACAACTAAGAAACAACTAAGAGTTCCCAAATTTCAAGGTTCATGGGGATAACTGCAGTTATGTATGGGCTGAGTTGTCTGATAAACAGAATTTCAATAGTCATTCATGAAAACAAAATCAAACACAGCAAAATGTCTGATTTTCATTAACTGATGAAGAAAGACTCAGGACTTTTTCAGAACAGTGCTAGTTTGAAGCCCTATACAGTTGATGTGAGGGAACCTGTACTGTAGTGCAAATCTGAACACCAAAAATTACAATGTACCATACATATTAAAGTCCCTAACACTCGATTTAGCACTTTTCCTGTGCCTTTTTTTTTTCTCCTTTGCTCTCTTCCTTTCAGCAGAGCTTTAATCCCTTTTATGCATTGAACCCTAAATGATTGCCCAGTTCTCTTCCAAAGCAAGGACTCTGACAAATGTCTCTGTTCTTTGAATGAGGCTTAACTGGATCTTAGTTTAAGTGCAGAAGTAGCACTCCTTGCTTGTACGAAGTCCAGAACAACAGGGCTTCCATGCCTGGTGCTGCTCTGCATCCAACAAACGTACAAAGGACTGCAGAGCTCTGCAAACACACTACCATCAGGAACAGTCAGCAAAAAAACAGATACTTAGTAAAGATTCCCAATAGACCCTCTGGCCAGCTATGTAACACAGAAAGAGAAATATTTATACTCCAAAACATCCCACAACAACTACGTTCTTTCACACTGAAAAACTTAATAACTCTATGATTCTCCTGTAGGGAACCTGACACTGGGAGATATTAGCAAGAGGCTTCCAGGCATACAAGGAAGCCTCACTGCACCCACCCCAGTACAGCTCCTTTGCACTGCCTAACACCATCAGACAGAGGTTAAGCAGGTCTTTAGAAGTCACATCAAAGTCACACTCCCTTCAAGAAGATGCGAACATCCAAGTTTGTTTTTCAGTACATAGCCAGTTTATGCAAAATATGACACAAAATTCAAATCTACAGCCTTGCAAGAGGAAGCACACCTCAGCCCACGCCCTGGTGAGTGGCTCTGCTCCTCATTCATGTTTCAGGCACTGCTGGCAAGTGCAGTGGTCTCATCCTGTACATTAACTCTTTACTTCATTAATAACTCTAACAGCCCTTTTTTTGGCTTGGTATTTATTATGGCTTCACTTGACTTACAGTTGTAGGTCAGACTCTCCGTTTATATAAGAACTTTAATATGCCTTGCCAAAACATTATTTTGTAATTTCCTGCAGCCATACTCTTCAGTTAATCACATCAGGATATTCCTGTGCCTGCTTACAGCAGCAGTACACTAGAGGGACTATTTTACTTCTTTACATAGCAGTAGTATGTTCGAGTTTAAAATATCCCTTTCTAAAGTATTTTGGTGGTGTCTCTTTTTAATCTTGTTTCTTTAAAAAGAACTTGCAAATCATGCAGTTAAAGAACAGATTAAGTACATTTTAAAAGTACTTTTCCACTTTTAGAGGAAACAGAAGTAAATATTTTGCAACTCACTGTCTCCCCAAATGAGCAATAATTCCGTGCTACTGACAGCTGCTCTAAGGACTACGCCCATATTTATATTTCTGATGTTTACCTAAACTGAAAATATTAAGTGATCAACAAATGTTGATGGCAACAGTTTCATTGCTTATGCCAATAAAACCTAGAAAGACTCACTGGTGGTTAGATCATCAAACCAGTTGCTTCCATGCAGGCACTTAAATCAGGATGTATTTTCCTAAGACACGGTAAAAGTCAGAGCTCTGGGCAGATCGTGAAAAACAAAAAGCCAATGCGTATAGAAATCCAGTGTTCCTAGAGAACACAAAGTCATACATCTCTGCATCATGGGGTAAGGCTCTTATGAGGCCAATTTTAAGGGCCACATATCCAGGACACTTTAAATCCAGAACTGCTAGTCATGCCCACATGCTGAGTGAGTTCTCATGAAGCTGTTTTCACTCATACACCAGAGGAGCAGGGGAAAGAGAAACATCATTTTGTGTCTCTGTCACCCAGAGAGAAGATGAAATTGCTATACATAAATATATTCTCAGATTACTTATATTAAGAAAGAAGGTTTATCATTTGCTACTGTAGAGTTTACCAGGCTCTGGACAACCTTAGATCAATACTTCATTTAGCACAGAAAGGGGTAGGGGGCGGTTGAAACATATATTGATTAATACATATTAATATTGTACACTAATTCATCACTAACCTTTTTATCCAAAAGGCCTCTAGGAACTGCTACATTTCCATTTTACTTGGTTAACAGGTGCGAAAAAAAAAGAAAAAAGAAAAGACACATAGCCAGACAACTCCAGGGTGATTACACAGCTGCTGATCTAATGAGCATATTATTCCAAGTAAAGCGTGTTCGTAAGTTAAATTGAACATCTTCTCTCCATCTGCCTTGTTCAAGTACCACGTTAGTAGTCTGTTGGTTCAGGTTAGTTTTAATCAAACCACAAGCCTCTAGGGAAGGAGAAAGGATGAGGGCTTTTCGAAAAGGCAAAATGAACACAAACTCGTTAAAATGAAAGGAAGAAGGGGAGGGTGAGGGGGAAACAGAGAGAGAGAAGAAAAAAACATGACCTAAAAGCAAACCTTTGTTTCACATACTGGCACCTCTAGCAGGCCCTTAAAAACAAAAAACAAATTTCAAATGCCAGCTATGCAAATATGCCTCTACTAAATGCTGTTGTGGCGTGCACTGAAGTGTCAAAGCCACACAGACACAAAGATGTGAAAGACAATTTACAGCCTTGGCACCTGCACCAACACATCCTTAGGAACAGGACAGACCTCCAAGCAGGCAGAAATGTAATTGTCTGGGTTTCATTACACACAGCTTCACATACAGCTATATCCCGATTTTCACCTCAGTCAGATAATGAAATCCAGGCTTTAGGTGTAGAGCACTGGTACAATCCAAAGGAAAGCCACAAACTTACTTTCCACTGGGGTAATCACCAGCTATGGGATGCTGCCTGTTTTCTCACTGACACTACCTTCAGCCATCCTGATTCTGGCTCTCTCATGTCCATTTCTCCATTTCCATGGAACTCCATCCTGAGGAAACACATCTGAGGACTACTTCATCCCTCTTTCCCATCAGGGCTTAGCGCTGGCATAGTGGCAGTAAGGAAAACAGACTGACTGTCCCAGGGAATCACACGGCAGAGAAATTCACAACTCTGAGCCAAGTCTTTGTGACTGACAGGAGCCTGCCAGCAACTGTGAAAGAAAGGTTTGAAAGCAGGTGCCAAATGCTTTCATGCAGAGGCAGCAAGGGTACGACTGCTGTAAAAGCTGGTTTTGGCAGTCATGCACATTTCCTCTGAGCACTGAGCCTCAGCTCCAGCTGCGAGAGGAGAGCTCAGAGGGGCTGTTGTGCTGCAGGGGGAAGCCTGGCTGGCTCCGGGCATGCAGACCTTCATACCCTACATGCATTGCCCCAGGGAAGTCTCATCTCATATGCATTTTCTCTGGTGTCTCCACAACGAAGTGGCAGGAAAGCTTCTCCAGAGTAAAAATAAATAAATAAATAAGAAGATGAAAAAAAGAGCCAAGACAAAAAACCTCCTGGGTGTTGCCGTTCTGTTCATAGATAAGCTAAATACAGAGATGCAAACCGCAGGGACTTCAAAAGCCCTGGGGAATCAACAGCCACAGAAGACGCAACTTTTTCTCCAAAGCCGTGGAAGCAGAGGTGAGACGGGCAGCTAGGCACCAGGAAGGCAGGCAGAGCCTGTAGAACATAATTTTTACAAACTACTCTGAAAGATATGAGGACAGATGACCTAATGTCCAAAAGGACAGGTTGAGGCCAAGAACATTTACCCCTTGTAATAAAAATGGAACACCTGACATTAAGTTAGAAGTAACCAAAAGAAGAGTCCTGTTGTTTTCTTCTCACATCTCTAACTTACACCAAGCAACACTCGATGTCACATGTTTCCATTACACATGTAAAGTATCTACAGCGTTTTTCTCTAGGACAGTAGTTAAAAGCATAAATGTTGTTTCCAACAATAGCAAAGGGCAGGTTGGACGCCTCACTAACCAAACACCTCCTCCCCCTTTCGCACACTGAACATTTGCAACATTTTACTCCTTTTATCAGAAGTGATAACTCTGACAATGCACGCTCTGGAACTAGAACAGTGGGACTGGCTGACAGAACTGCACACATGAATCCTAAATGTTAAAGAAGGAGAAACAAAACGAAATGCCCTCTGGGAATCTATAAAACTCAATACCATGTTATTAGGACTATAACAAGCAAGTCTTGACTAATCAATATCCAACAACGGACACAAACTTATGTACACTAAAAAAAATTGTGCTCAAAACCCCATTTTTCAAATTTTAGGTCTCTGGTGAGGCTACAGTTGCTAGTCCAAAAGCACGAAAGATTCCCTAGACAGCTCTGTTCTTACAAGGAAATGAAAAAGTTCCAGTTGCACAAGCAGCACAGTCCTGCTCATCTCTTGGTTCATTTTGTGCACAAGGCCGAGAGACACCCTAACGCAAGCATGGAGGGAAGGAGTTCTAGCAGCTGCTTCCTGTCTGCAGCTCGTGGTTTTGATTCTTTGAATACCTTCCAGCCCTCACCATGCCTTCTGGGGTGTTAAGTTTGGGGCTGGTTTTTTGTTGGGTTTTGGTTTTTTGGGGGTTTTTTTGGTAGTTGGGGGTTTTTTCTTCTTTTTAAGGTCTTGCTTAAAGAATGGCAACCTTACTTTAAGCATTGCTGTATTATAAACACTGCAACTAACAGCATGAGTGCAGACTGCCTCAGAGTACACGGTTCTTCTAAACATGGAATAGAAGTCTGTCCTTTCTGGTGCACTTTACTACATTTCAGGTTTTGCATGGAGGGCAAAAGCATACAAAAGGATATTCCTAGGACAGTACTGCAAAATCTATCTGCTATTAAGCCATTCTAGTTCCCGTCAAGAATAAACATTACAAGGATAACCTATACTTAGAAACAGCATCTTAGAGCTGCATTCAGCTTTGATCAAGTGCTCGTTTTCACTGCATTCTGAACACTCTTATTGATGATACCCTATTTTTTAGCATATTTTATATGGGTCATAACAGTAATCAATCATGAAAGAAATGGCTTTTTCCTGTATTTTAAACAGGGTATTTTAATACAGTCTTTTTCTTTTACCTAAATGTAAGCATTCCTTTTAAAATCCCTAATGACCAAACATATTATCAAAGGTGTTCAGACTTTGAACTTGTGGGGTTTTTTTAAACAGGAATGAACGTAAACCACTGCTCTGTGTTTTCCAAAGTTATATTTCTTTTGCCCCTGCCCTTTCACAGACTCCAGAAGACTACTTTTACATGTTTCGAAAAGAAAAGCAAATTCTCTGAACTGCAACCACCAGTTTGTACACTATGTAGATACATTTTGGGTGTTCTTGACCTTGGATGTTTAAAATTGGCATACAAATATTTTAGAAGGAAATGAGTGCTTTCATATTCATTATTGATTGCACCTCCAATACTCTTTTAGGTATGCATCCTGCAGTTTAAGTGACATGTGGTTTCCTCACTCCCACTGTGTTATTTCACTTTAATATTTAAACAGATTGTTGTCAATTTGGATCCTAGGAAGAAAAATACTCAGAGGAGGCTGTGCAATGGAGTTTTTTCTTCCTCTCTTCTGCTAAAAGCAGAGGAAGAGTTTTTCTTCCTGTCTTGGGTGAACCAGTCACTGCCACACTTCTCCCTTTTCTGAGTTTACTTTAACCATTGACTATACAAATTTAACTAGTATGTGGCTTTGCTTAGTGGTACCAAATCACTCCTGAACCCGGAACTGAATTTACTCCAGCGCACAATCAATGAAAATAGGAATATTTATTACGCATAAGTACACACTGTATATCCCCTTATTCTCTGCAAGAAAAAAAAAAAATTTCCCTGCTACAGTGCAAAGGGAAGTGAGCTGTTCTCTTTGCTGCAATTGCCCTCCAACTTGCTCACAGGGGCTCACAAAAGCCCACAGCAATCTTTCAGGCCTCACACTCACGAGATCTCTACTCTATCCAAAGAGACAAGGGATTAATCAGTCCAACAGAAAAGCACTTGCCTCCAACTACAAAAAGATACACAGTAAACAGGATGGCATAACTCTGACATTTCACTGTCTTCCACTCATTTTAAAAACTATCAGCTTTGACACAGGATTAAAAAAAAACTAAGCTTGAGAAGACATTCTGCAACGGAAGTGGCATTATCAGCTTCTATTATAGAAACCTGGTAAGGGAGCAGTGGTTTGGTTTCTTCCCTAATCATCTGTTCCTTTAGATTAAAAAAAAAAAAAAAAACTAACTATCCTTCCAGTAGTGAAAGAAAATGTGAAGAAAAATACATTCCCATCATGTTTGTACTCAATTCTCCTTGAGTTGGATCCTTATACTGAAAACTACAAATTGAATGAGAGAAACTAGCTTGCTATTTTTATTTTTTACTGCTTAATTATTGTCTTACTACCTTGAACATGCAGCAGTTTGCAGGTTCTGTTATCTATGTGCTACACTTCCAAAATGCCACTGCAGAACTTAAGAGAGTCAGATTGATCCCTCCCTTTTCTTTTACATGTTGTTCTTTAGCTTTCACTTGTCTGGAGGTCAAAAAGAACATTTTGAGTTCCTAAAGTATGATGGCAATCATACTGTGTATTTTAGATGTAGATACTGTGATAAATAAGAGCAAACCAGAAATACCTATCACTAACCATATAGTTGTATTTACTATTAAGATGTCTCTTGGAATTTCACCAGCTCTACTGACTTCAGAAATTTTTGTCCTCTGCTTTATGCTCTTCACACACTGTTCTAACCCAGCTCTATGGTCATGTCATAAATCACATTTGAGAACTGATAAGCAGAGAGAGAGGGAGGGACAGATTTCTTAAAATGTTATTCTGAAGGGCAGGTACTGCCCTTCACCCTGCTTATTTCCCAGCTCTGCCACAGCAAGAGGCATTCTGCCATGGTAGAGGCAGTAATTTCTGACATTAATATTGCCTCTTAGAGCACATAGGACTGTACCTCACTTTTACTCTACAGGGTTTATAGGCATTTCCAAATATTTGTTGGGGAATGGTGCTTTAAAACATTTGTGAAAAGGCACAGGACTGAACACATCCCAAATTGGTAACAAGCCAGAAAACTTCATCTAAGGCCAACTTCAGTCCTCACTACTTATCATAAAAACCAGTAGTACATATGAGTTCAGTGAAACTCTTGACCTGAATTTAGTTGGGCATTTCAGTGCAATACAGTGAGTTCAAACCAATCCCAGTATCCCAAGCTTTTAGTCCTGCTGCAGTCAATCTCAGCAGCATCCTACAGTGAGCAAATGCAAGAGCAACTGCAGGTAAGCAGATGCACCTGGAAAACACAGCAGAAAAGGCCGTGCTTTGTAAAAAACAGGCTCCCACATCTCTTGTAGTCCATGCACAAAGTCATTTTGGGGAGATAAAATTGGGAAAAAATATATTGCAACTAACCAATGTTGTGTAAGTGGTTTTATCAAACATACAACATGAAAGATAAACCTTATTTGATACCAATATTCTCCTAGCATTTTGTCATAGATATTATGGTCTCAATGAAGGGCAATATTTATGCTAGAGAGTTAAAATTTTATGGGTCAGATGTCGCAGGGGGAGATTTCAAATTGAAAGCTGCAATTCATATCCAGCAGCATTCTGAGTTACACCTCTACCTTCTTCATTTTTTTATATCCAACTTCCAATCCAAAACCAAGATCAAAATATATACAAGCTGATGAACATTAAATTGAATGAAACAGCCTCGGTGCTGAAATTTTTTAAAAGTTATTCAGCATTAAACACTATCGTATCCCACACTACCTGTAATGTTTCTTAAAATTGTGTTCCTCCCTTTTTACTTGGCAGGCACTAATTTTACTGCTTACAGGTATTTCCAACAGCACAGAAATTCCCTTGCTGCACTCACTAAAAATAGTTGCATGGAACAGCATCAAAACCAGTTTAACTGAGGCAGATGCATGAAATGTAATCTTCAGACAACAGCAAAGTCAGAGGATTTGGAGAGATAGAAGTTTTGGGAAATATGAGAGATGTCAGCAGGAGAAAGTTGTGAGAAAGTTGAAGGAAGGAGAATGAGACACTAGAGGAAGGGGGGAAAATCTCATTCAAAAATTAATGTAGTCAGCTTCTGAGAGGTTTGAGATTACAAAAACATCCCCTCAAAAAGTAGAAAACAAGATAAGAAAACTGAAACCAAACCTGTAAAGCAAATGAAACATAAAATGAGAACATAGAAAGTAAGAGTTCCCTCCATGGTAATTTGTCTGGAAAAAAAAAAAAAAAAGAGATGATCCATGTTTTCCACAAAAAGGAACAAAAACATCAGCATATAAACTTCATTAGCTGCATTAACGCTGTTAGCTTGTTGCTGTAGCTGAGCTACCCACAGCATGCAGAGCACAAACAACAGAGATTTTATGAGCTATGTGGATAAGATCAGGACAAGGCACAGTCTAGATTTAGATACAGCTTTTGGAAACTTTTAATCACTGCCGTTCAAGGATAATACAGCCATTAAAACCACTCGTACCCAATACTTTTGCGCTGTAACCTATTGAGAAAAGCCCTTAAGACCTGCATACAACAAATGATAATTACTGATTTTATATTAAGATGAAGGTCTAGTTGTTGGTCAAAATGAAGTGTTACATATATAACAAACAGGCCAGGCTACTGCAGTACATGTTTAAGTTTTCAGTGGAATTTTGATTACTGATGTACTTAAGTTGCCCACTGTCTGTGACACTCTGAACATGCACCACATGGTCTCCATCTTCAGAATAACTCCTACTACAACTCATTAAGATCCAACAGAGCAGACAAGGATTCTCTGCCTTGCTAGTTCAGGGCTCCTCTGTCTATGAGAAGCTTCACAGAAAGGGAACTTTTTTCCCTTAAGACTTTAGTCTGCCAAGTGAACTAACACGGATCAGTTTAAAGCCATCATAAGGTCTGAGGCACCCTGTCAGATGGATTCTTTCCTACCAGCCAAACAGCTTTCAAACAGTGGTACAAAGTCACAACACGTGCTTGAGAATGCTGACTTTGCTTCTAACATTTTACCTTACACTATCAAACAAATTTATATCTGAATTCCCCTTCATAGCTGGAGTTCTATGCTTGCAAACAAGCAAGGAAGCAGCTGTTACTCTGGTACCATACCTACCGAAGTGACCCATTTCATTGCCTGAACAAATTATTTTCAACGTGCTCACAAAGAGCACAACAAGAGTTAACGTCAGTAAATTTAGATTACTAGCTTCATATTTTTCATTGCATTAGAGGTCTGATTTTTTTTTCAAATAATCTCATGAATTAGCATAGAAAACAGCTCAATTTCTGCATGAGCCTATATTATTTACTTGGAAAAAAAAATACTTTCAAATGCTTATGAAAACAACTGCCTCTAAACCAGCACCTGTATTCACCTTCATTTTCCATTTCTGGGCAACCACTTGGAAAATAACTAAGCTTTTCAGGTTTTCATTCTCAATAGAGTAATGCAATAAAGCATCTTTCATTACTCCAGAAAAATACATTTAAGGAGAAAAAAAGTCTATGCTCACTAACTCATACTCACTCTCCTAAATGAGACAAATCTTTTCATTTAGTCATAACCAGAAACATCCTGACAACATTCCCTGTTGGTTTACTTGCACATACTCCATCCACATCAACAGCAGAAGATGAAGACCTGTCTTTTAGACCTCTCTATGCCTCAGAGAGCTCAGACTGCCAGCACTACTCTGAGTCTCTGCTTCTGCAAACACACACAAACAGAAACGCCCTATAAAAGCACAAACACGCGACAGAGCACACTGCACTTGCCTGCCTCGCATGGTATTTTTCAGGTCAGCCCAGAGCTGTGCACTGGCACAAGACGCTCGCTGTTTTCTGTGTAGCCTTTTCTCTGCAAAGATCTTGATCAGCTTCTTAAGTTCATAGTCCTGGCTTCTAAAAAGTGCTATTGCTCAAGTATTTTTTACTTGTTTTTTGTTTGACACAAGTCTTCTTCTCGATTCAAGCACCTCGACTAGTTTTTAGTCACATTTGTGAGTGCTATTTGGTAAGAAATAGAAAGCTAAACCCTCCTCTCAGATTCAATGTCCTTTAGCTCAGTTTTAAATGAGGAATCAGTTAACTTCATCTTAGAATTTGATAAATGAACTCTGAGAAAGTCAGGAAAAGTAATCTGGTACAGGTCCACATTTCTGATTTCTTGAGACATCACAGCAGTTCATATATGCATATATTGATCAATATACATTACAGAGGAATACATGAAGTATAGACAGTTTCATGAATAATCTTGCCTAAACACTTTTCTGTTGCATTACAAACTGACTACCGCTTAATGTCAACTTTCTTCAAGAAAATATGGTTCTAAATAAAATATATAGCTTAGTTAAAACTTCCTTTTGACAGTTTCCAAATACATGACAGTATCTTATACCTTGTAAATCCTAAAATAATTTTATTGAACAATTTGTGTCAAAATTCTAAATTCCTTCTCACAACTTCATCTCTATAGAGTAGTGGGGATTTTTTTCCGCTTAGAAAAAGTAAATGAAACTTTACCAGAATATCAGTGCTAAGAATTGTTTTTTTCCTTTTCTGAGTTTTGGTGGTGCAAGACAACATCAAAGACTGTTCTCACTGTACTATTAAACATACAAAAATATGCTCTGAATAAGATGCAAGAGGAAGCCAACAAAACTAAATTGAATGTTTTTTCTTGAGAGGAGAAAAATGAAGGAAGAGATTCTCATATTCAGGTTCTAGAGAATCGCAGGAATTTCAGTAGAGCCATAGTTCTCCTCTGATGAGTAGCGAGTACTTACCCACTATGAAGAAAAATCTGAAGATGTATTTAAATAAGCACAGGAATAATAGGACCAGTCTTCTAGCAAAAACCAAGAGACAAAACAAAACTCCAGAAACAAACCTGAAATGCATGAATGGAAAAGGCCCAAGAAGCACTGTAGGGATGGGGATGTATGCCAGACTGCAGGGCAGAGCACTGAGAAAGGCAAAGAATGCAGGCAGCAAAGGGCACAAGGCAGTGATGAAGAGTAAATAGTAACTAACCACAGAAAATTAGTTTACACATTAAGTGCTGAAAGCCTAAGTAGGAATGATCAGACAGATTACATTCTTTGGGCATAAGGCAAGGGTGAACACAGGGCAGCACCAAGAAGCAAGCGTGGAGGAAGGAAAGCGGCAGTTGTGCTGCCCAGAGCCTGAGGTCAGAGCACCCTGCTACTGGCTGTGGTCATGGCTTTGTTAACCTGAAGGCTGAAAGTGCCACCTTTTTCTACTATTTAGCAGACTGTTCAAGACACAGGCGGATTAGTCACTTCCACAAGAGAACCAGACATAAGGAATTTCCTAAAAGCCCCACAATTTGAATAGAAATATTCTCATGCACTCCCATTTAACTCTATATCCAGCATCAGCATGGTTAATCTAATTAACAATACACACAAAGGCAAGATTTAAAATCAGTTTGGTTGTGACTCCTATAGTTTCCAAATTCATGCCACCCAGCTGGGGATGGCAAATCTTCATCAAAAAAAAACCCCAAAATGTAAATGTGAATTATTTTGTAAAAGTTCAAAAATCAAAGTACATGTTATGCTTAAGTTCCTAGTATTCAAGTTCTTTCACTAAGTTTGGGCTAGATGCTAGCTAGATATAGGAAAACTACTCTCTTTCCTATGGGCTGAAAAACAGCTGAATTCATATTCTAATTTTTTTAATTCTATAAGGAAATGTTCATAGAAAGACAGACAGTGTTAAGAATTTTAGATCAGATGTCTGGTCTAGAATCCACTTTTTCCATGACAAAACAACATACTAAAATGTGGTAGTAATATTAATATAAATAAAAATATTTATCCTAATTTAAAGCAACTTTGTACTAATTTGGCCAGGAAAAACCTGTTTGTTTTCTAATAAGGTATGATCTTGCTTTTAACAAACATTTTCTTGCCACAAAATATGCAACTAAGAAAAACCATCTTATATCCAGCCTATATCCAGCCTCCAAGTTAGCATATATAAAAATGTAGACCTCACCACTTTGAAAATTGTATGATGACATTTCTAATCAGGTCGTTTAAGAACTTTCATTAACTTCACTGAGTTAATTGAACTTCAAGATTTGTAATGAAGCTTGTTTACCAACACCCAGATTGTTTCTCACAGACTCTGTCCAACCACTACTTAAGGTACTCAGTTGGTCTCAACTTTCCTTTCAGTTAGCTGAAAAGCTCTAAGGGAGGTCCTTCCCAAATCAAAACACTAAAATTCAGTCTCAAAATAAACCCAGAACTGTATCATTCAACAATATTTAGTAGACCAAGTAAGTTCTATGAGAGGCTGCCACGTTTATGTGTGTGTAATATAAATATATATAGTACTTTTCAAACAAACTGGTGATGACCAAAAGATATGATAAAATCATAAGAAATTGCAACAGCCAAGTAAATAATCTTAAAAAATACCCATAGGTATTCTTGGCTAGCCACTTGTCTCTAACAGCTATTAATTTATTATTTATTATCTAAGAGAGGAAAGCATTTGAAAGAAAATATGAAGGTTAAAAAAAGATATTAAGAAATTAGGTCTTAGTCCTTGTTCCACTGCTTTTGAAGGCATGAATACATCGCATGGGATCATTCCACTGCATGGCAACTATGGCCTCTTATCAGGAATTTGATAATGATAATATTTAGACAAGTTAATTCAACTGCTTGGACAGAGCTGCCACAAGCTTAGCATTGTGTCCCTTCCTCATGCTATGTTTTATTCTCTAAGGCTTCTGTCATCTCCTAGTTATCTCCCCGAGCCCAAACACAATTCCCAAGGTATATTCAGGTACAGCAGTCAGAGGGCAGACAGCTGGGGCGATGCCTCATACCACTCAGGAAGATCATTCTATTTTTGTCTGGCAGTGGGGGAGGAAAAAGCTACATTATGCCCTACTGAGTCACTATGCAATCAACAACATCTCTTTGAACTGTGCTGTGAGTTTTGGACAATAGTGAAGGCTGAATGGGAATCAGCGTAAAATTCCCCAACCCACCGGTGACCTACATTCAATTTTTTGCTCTACTCTCCTTCAAGGGCACAGGCAGTAAATCCTCCCTCAAGTAATCTACATATTTTGGTTAAAAAAATGTATTACATGGTACACTGAATTACACAGCTAGTATCAATTAGCCACTGCTAAGCAGTACACACTATGTGCTTCCAGAATGTCACTGATGGATTTTTGTTCAAATTAGTTCTACTTTAGAAACACTTTAAACCTTCCAGCAACCTAAAGTTGACTTGGGGAATGAATTATACTTATGTGAACTAGCCCTCAGTTGGCTTTTCCAAAGTAATTCTGTGAAGTGTTCCTTACATGTTCACAGAACAAAATGGGATCCAGTTGAAGACCTAAATGCAACCTACTTGAACCTATATGCAACTCTAATTTGGCAACTTTATCATATTAAGGTTAAAATTTGTGTATGAAAATGTGCTCAGAATAGTACATTAAAAAAATGCAAACAACATCCCTTTGTCAGCCCCTTCAGCATCGTGCTGCATTACTGCATCATACGGTATAACTACTACCTAAGGCTCTTTTACAGGCTGGTCTAGAGACCCATGGTGGCATATCACAGTTTTAAACTCTAACTGGACGAAATCTAAGGTCCTGTTTACTTGTAGAGGTTAGCAGTAGCTAAAGTGTGCCATTTAATTTCACTTTTGCTAATAGTTTTGACAATACTATTATTTCTTCTGTAATACTGCTTTCTGCTTAGCAACTGTCATTATTTATAACTGTTTCTAAACACATTGCCAAGTTTATCAGCTAATAGATTCATCATAAAATTTTACACTGACTGATTTAGTTATTGAATGGTTGGCTTGAAAGTTAAATCCTCAGTGTTCAACTACCAATGTTTCACCTTCAAAATCTCATTAAGAAAGCCATGAAAATGCAAACAACTTATTTAATAGAACTTTTCCAAATAATTCTCATTTCATGCAAAGTTAACATTTAAGACCCAAAACCTAAGATCCCACATGTCTGTTATAACATGTTTTGATGAGAAGAAAAAGCCATGTCCCCAAATATGCTCAGTGTTTGCACACAAAGATGCATTAATTTTCCTAGCAAGGTAGTTTTTGTGATCTAATCAATTACAACGTAAGCTTTTCAGGTTTGTAGATACATATACTGGAATACACTCTTCTGACATATTTTTCCATTACCCATTTATTCAAGTATCCAAGCTTTCCAAAGGCATGTGCAGCTGACATGTCTTCATAACACAATTATTGTGTCAGAGTTAAGAACCAGAGAACATAGTTCTTGATTAGCAAACTCTTCTCTATCCTTGTCACCACATCTAACACAGTTAGCAAACATTTCTCATTAATTCATACCTATTTCCTTTTTATGAAATACTCTAACAGTGTTTCCTGCTGCAAACCATTCATTGCAGCTTTCACTTTCTACTGAAATTGGACAGAAAGAGCAGTGAATGAATTCACAAGCAATCTAACTACCACAGCATTCTTCAGGTTAAACAAACCCTGAGCTTTTGATACTTACAAAGAAACAAGCAGCACCTACTGGACCTTCACTCAGGTGCACTCCTGCTTTGCATAGAACCCCCAGCCATACAGAGCTGAAGGCAGTCTCCCCCTCGGCTGCAGGAACAGGGGGATCTCTGCAGACTGAGGAGGAGTCATGGCCTGCCTGCCTTTCCCCCAGCACAGGAACAGCTCCCAGGTGTGGCGCAGCATGTCATTAGCAGCTCCTCTTGGAGAATGCTCCCACGTGCCTCACTCTTCAGAGGAAATGCAACACTGCCTAGGTGATGGCTGAAACCACATCTCCCTAGCTGGCAATTTGTGCCTCTGAAGTAGAGTTCAAGAGAAGCCCAATCACTCTGGTGGAGGTTTAGCACAGACACCCTCCAATCACGTGTTAAACTCATTACATAGAAGAGATGGGGGGGAAGAAAGGCAGAGGGGAGAGGGGAGGGTTAGGAGGCATCTTTCAGTACTTCATATCATTCCAAGGAAAAAAAAAAAGGGAGGCAAAAACCAAACTTACCAAGTATACTTAGTAATTCTCTAACTTTTTACTACTCGAATGGAGCAATGAAAGTAATAAAACTTATTCTTTTATAACTATGCATAATAATATATCAAGCCAATTGAACTGCTGTTGTCATCAATGCATGCAACAAAAGACATTTAGCAAGCAACATGGGGACTAAAATATTTCAAGTGTTCAGTTCTTAATACCATTTTCATTTGTTTGCGCTTCTTTGCCTCCTTATCTTTGATTTTTATCAAGATACAGTCAGCTAAGGTTCAAAGTGAACTGCAGGAAACACTGAGAAAAGCAGGTAAGAGTGCAAAACTGTATTCTGGGTAATTCATAGTGCTGCTTGGGTCAGCCTCTTGCTCGGACAAAAGGCCAGGCAGAGGAAGCACACTGAACATTAGCAAAGAACAGCTTACGAGTAACATTGTAGTTAAACTAAGCTGGATGTAACCAAGCCCCTTCAAGGATAAACCAGTAAGAAACTGAACACCTTTTACTTAGGGCCTGCATAAAATCATTTCTCATTTTAAATGGGGTGCCCACTTTACTACTACTTTTGAATGAGCATCCTATCCTGTATCTTGAACATGACCGTCTTATTTCAAGACAGAGAAAAATGCTTCCCACCCTTCCTTGGCAATGAACAATTTCACTGTCACAGAAAAAAAATACACACACAAGCCTCTTCAAAGTGGTATGAACTTCCTCTGCAAGTCACTCGTTTACTACTTTTTGGTTTTATTTGTAGTTTATATTATTATTTAGACCAATATTTGTAAATTCAGGACGTCTGGGTTTAGATGTCAGTTTCACCATCACCTTTTGGTGACTGAAATGCCTGTATTACAAGCACTGCAGGGAATTAATAAGGTTTAAAAACATTTGTATAAACAAATGTGTGAGAAGACATAAGTCTTAAACCCTGTTAAAGCTACTCATGCTTCAACTCTCCTCTTCCTCAAAAACTTCTTTCACTTCAAAAGGAAATGTACACTACCAGAATTCAATGCTTTGATTTCAGTGTCCCCAGCATAGGTCAATCAGACACAGATAACATTTGGACAAGATCATCTTAAGAACAAAGAAAAGAGCAGAGAAACTCAGCTTTATTTTCTCATATTAACAGTTTCTTGTTAACCTTGGCTTTCTAACTGATAACATTTGCTGAAAAACTGAACAGAACTACATTACAGAAGAACAGAAATATCCCAAGCACTCCCTTGGATGAGAATTTTTCATTAATGATCAAATATTTGCGATGTGTTCAACACTTTGTTATGTAGTCAAACCCAAACATTATTGTTACCCTTTTCATCAGTTGGAAGCAAACATTGCAACTTGTAAAGTTATGACAGACCTGAAAAATTAATAAAAATCCATTTTGAAAGACCAGTGAGGTAACAGTCCACTAGTATTCTATCACTGAAACATTCAAGACCATATTCCTGAAATATTCAGGCCATATGCTCACGCAGAAGCTATAAGCTCTTGCTAATGGTTTTAGGTTTAGTGAAGCTATTTGCCTAGAAATTTGTAGACTACTTGGCAGTGACCACTGCAACACAGTGTTACTATTAAGGACACTAAATTTGTCTAGCATTGGTAATGGTTTCCCTGGCCACACCATGGCAAACCACTCCGGCAAGTTTTCAGGGACTTCCCAAAAAGGTGCTTCATGAGCTATACCATTACTCACCCCACTTCTTCACCCGCCTCAATGCTTTGCCCAAAACTATGATATATGTTTTTTGGAGCTGGAAGTGATTTTTTTACCATTTAAGGGATGCTTTTAGGGAGGCTACTAAGTGCTTGACTTTTATGTAATTCAATACAAACAGCAGTAATAACTAACAAAGAAGGTCCCCACATGCCAAGCATTTCAGCAGTTTTGCAACAGGCTAGTATTTTCTTGCTCATTTTGTCCAAAGCATCTCCATGGAGAAGAAAGCTGAAACCTGTCCATATCTTCTGTTTCTTCACTCCTCCACATGCACAAGTCTACCTTGGGGAAGTTCAAGTGTCATTCATCTCAAACCAGTCCATCTCACCAAAATGCTACTCCCGAAAACAATTGTACACCCAGTTTCTTGAGCAAACCTCTAGGCTGTTTTTTTTTTTTTAGTTTATTTTACAACTAAAAGAGCTCAGACAATGAAGATACAGAGCTCTGCTTTTATGATAGGCTTGTTTTTATCAGTTCAATCTCTTTCTTCATTTTAATATTTTTACAGAAAAATACTATAATGTTTTGGCATGTTCCCCCATGTTCTGCAGTTTTGATATACTTTTGAGTGAAAAGTGATCATATTTTGCTCTATTATCCCACTGATTAAATTCAGCTAACAAAAGGTGAAACAACTGCAGATAATCTCAACTGTTTCAGTTTTATTGAAGATTTTTTAGACACTTTTCCTCCTCTCTTTTCCTGGAAGGGTATATAATTTTTTATAACTGTTGCTTTTCGTTGTGTTGATTTTGGTGTGTGTATCTCATGCACATCTGTCCAATCTTCCTGGAATCTGTTAAACCTGAGGGAATACAAACACACCAGGATTTTCAACTTCAGCATGACTGCCTCCTGCATCATTGCCCAAATTTCCTTTGCAGTAAGGGAGTGACTAAAGTGATCACAAAGTATGTGACTTGAGTATATGCAACTCAGTATTTTCACAGCAGTTGCTTGCTTTTACATAAACCAGCCTTTTAAGTGTCACCAGAGAGTGAGCTACACCAGACGTTATATGCTTTTAAACAATTAGGTACTTATTTCATTGGTGGCACTTGATATTTGATCTCCTTGTTTGTCTTTTTAAAATCACAATTGAATACTGTACATTATTTCTAGACATCTAATGCAGGATCCCTACAAGGGGGGGTCTACTGCTATGTTCATATTATATCAGTTATATCACAAAAACACTCCATGCTCAGTTACACATTCTTTAGAAAATTTAAAAGCAGAGCACACAAAAGGTGTTCTTCTGACACTATCTGGACACCACTTTGCCTCCACAGGACCCCACACACAGCTCTCTAAGGCCAGGGCGCATCTGTTGATATCGACAGACAGAACTAATCCTCAGATTCCCATTTCTGACACATTAGTTACAAGCTTCCTTCAGAGAACAGGGATAGCAATGATTTGTTGTGGCGCACCAAGAGCAAAGGCTGATGTTGGAGGAGTGTGCAGGGCTCCGAGCTGAAAGAACAAGTACCAGCAATATTTGCTTATTCTGGCACACAGGTAGAAAGGAAGAACCTGACAACCCTGCGGTAGTGAAAAATGACTCTCCAGCATGGAATTCATAATGAAAACATTGTCTGGCACCTCCAGTGCGTGGGAGAGCATTTCATGCTCTGTCAGGAACTTAATGCAGCAACAATGAAATTTACTGACAGAAAGGTGAATGAGAGGGAATGGGTGGGAATGGGCAAATACCGTAGTACTCCAAGAAAATCAAACTACATATAGTTTTAAAAAGCATGATTTAAAGAACCTTCCTCTTCCTGTGTAATATAGCCCCTCTTTTTTCAACCACGGTCAGTCTAAAAATAAAACTCTCTGCTGTTGTATCTGAAACAGAAGGAAGCTCTTATCTTGTAACAGCTAATATCAATATTCCTACAGAATATACACATTAAACACACTCATGAGGTTACCTGCTTCCATTTCTTAACCTATTCTTTAGCTATTTACATGCTGCTACTTCAGCTTCAGGTCTGATTCCCATCCACTCCACAGACACCCTTCTTTTTCTCTAATCAGCAAGAGATCAAAGTCTCTGCAATGAGGAGCACAAAGTTCAAGTCAAATTTTCATACGTTATTTCAAAGCATCTGGAAACAGCTCATTTACCTCTAACTATTAAGTGCAAGTTTCACCATTACAACAAACATTTTGTAACCAGTATTTCACAAGGCTGTTAAAAGACTTATGACTATATTGGCAGGATACAGCTGCTACTTCTACAATGCTCTGGGTTTGTCTGCCATCTTCTTTAAAGAGTTGAAAAATATCAGAATATTTCAAAAAAATACAGTTGCTCTCACCAGGTCTCTCACCTTATTTTTCCTCTTCAACCTTACTTCCTTGAAGGCATATTGTTCCTTTACAGCTGACACATTTCTCTTGTTCCCTCCACTAGCATGTTTAAATAATCACTGAAGTCTGTCATACTAAACAAAACATGCCATCTTAAAATTACAAATTCAATAGTAATTTCTTTATACCTGAAACATTTAAGTTACAGATAAGGTTTACGGAGCCACCTCAGCAACAGTTTATTTATATCTCACCACTAATAAGTACTTGCCAGCTTCTGACATCTGAACACAGCTTCCAGTACATTCAATTGTGTAAAAGGTTGTAGGTAATGATCACACTCATCACATCACCTCTTTGAGCAAATTTGAAAAACAGTGTTTTAAAATCATACTGCCCTTTTGTTTGCACCTGTAATCATTTTAAGATCATTCATATTTTGTACACATTTAGAGAGAATAGTTCAAAGAATTCTTTTAGAAATGGCAGGATGACATGGTTGCAGTAGCAGGAAAAATCTGCAGCACTATTTTTTTGGCCTTTTGCATACATACAACTTCTGTTCAAGGAAGCCAGAGATGTACAGCTGTATTGCAGTTGTTATTCACAGGAAAACGTAATGAAGGGGAAAGTTGAAAAGCAAAGAACAACTCAAAAAGATACACTTTCCTATTCTCACCACTGTTACTAACAATCAGAATTTCCAAAATAGTAAGTACATTATCAGATATGCAATTGAAATCTCATGCTACTTTGAGATATTTTCTGCTAACTGAACAAACAACACACTCCAAGGCACACAAGCAACTTAGCGTACCTTTTCTTTACTTGCAATTTTATTAATTTTAATACAGTTGCCATTTTTCCTTCCACCTCCATTGATCTCCTGAAGTTCACAGCCCCTTTCAGAAGCTCACTACATGCTCATTTGCACAGTCTGTAAAACATACAGCCCAGCCCTTCTGAATACAGCCTATTCGAAGCTCCACTTGCGCGTGGCAAGTTTCCACACAAGCACCCAATGGAAACAGCTGAACAGCAGAGCCATCAGGCACCTAAAATCCACCCAACACGGCTTTTGCAAGGACTGCACAGCCTTGTTCAATTCAGCATCTCCACCTCTGCACAAGCAGCTGCTCCCAACACACAGAGCTCATCTCATGAGAGAATCCCACACAGCAGTGCCTCTCAAATTCGTCACTGCATTTTCACCTCATAGCTTTCCAAGAAAGGTGACCTAGACTAGAGAAGTCATTGCTTGCATGCACTAAAACTGGAAAACCAGTGCCAGGCGTAATTAGTCTATTTGTGCTATATTGTGGCAGCAAACAGTAAAAAAATCCATGCCTCTACATCCAAACTGACTTCGGAAAGAGAAATTAAATACTAAGCGTCATGGATGGAATACAGTATTTTTTTAACCAGTTATTCTACTTACATAAAATCATATTCCAAAATAAATTCTGTTAAAATTACATATCAGTAGTACCAGAAACACATTTTGGGGTTAAATTTACCATTGATTCAAAACTTGTTTACCAAGTATTCAATGATGCAGGAATAATAATTTGCACTGCAAAATCTTTCTTCAAAACTAGACTATGTTCAAAATGGATATGTTTACATAGCACAAAATAAGAAATTTTCTGCAAGTAATTAGAACCACAAAATATGGAAAAAAAATTCTGTGCATTAGGCAAAGTTATCAAAGATTTGAATCAAGCACTGAGATATCTGATTTAAATACCTTAAATAAGACATTTCTTGTACACACAAAAAAATAAAACCCAACAATTTTAAATTCCTCCACTACTTGCAGAATCAAGACAAAAACAAATCTCATTTTTAATGAGCCAAATATGTATAAAAGGACCACAATATAACCAAACCTTTGTCTTAAATATGATTTATGAGGACAAGATGTTCAGCAAAACTGAAGAACAGGTGGAATTACCAGGTTATCTAATTTAATGCTCAAAGGACTTAAAACCAGACACAAGACAAAGAAAAATAATTAGACATTTTGGTTAATGATAATCACTGAGCCATTTCAAACAATCTTATTGCAGCCCTGATTCATTCTTGCTTTCTTATATCATCTTTACCTCTATGCCTACTTATAAAAAGAGCAGTGCATAAAAATCAGATAGTACAATTATCATCTCTTTAAAAGGCAAGAATGCTTAAGATATACTAAATTTGAATAAATAACTATTTTTAGTGCTACTTAGGTAATTTTTAGACATTTTCCTGTAAAATTAGGGTAATGATACTATGACTCAAAAGCAGAAACTGAAGTTGAACTAAACACATGTTGGCAATGACAGATCAAACAGATATGTAGGAGGCCGAACAACAGACTGGAAAAAGCTTTACATGTAGAATAAGTAGTCATAGACTTACAGAATATACTGTAAATATACTGTGCAAATTAGAATAGTCACAATAGACTTATCAAAGCTGTGCCTGAGCTTTACAGGAGGTTAGGAAAAAAAACAACTAACTGTCAAAAAAAAAAATTTGACAAGAGCAAATTATCTGGGTAAATTTCAAGCACCTGAGACTAAAGAAACATGTTCTGTGCCACGTGGTCTCACAACGTACAGGCCCCGAGTTTCCGAATCTACACAACTTCTGCCAAAGTGATTTCACTTGACAGCACTCGCCCACAGTTTGTTATCTTCTTCCATTTCATTTACCTTTAGCTCAGCATCTTTCAAACCATTTATCTTGGCTTTTCGCACGCTCGGAATTTTCCTGCCAAGTATTTTCCTTTATTAGCCCCTCCAATACAAACCTAATTTTTCTGCTTTCTTAATTCTTCCCCACTATTTTTTCATAATAAATGCTCATCCATTAGTCACAACTTCTATACCACCATTACCAGAAAAGTCTTCTATACTCAAGCAGCAGAACACAGGTGTTACTCAGGATATAAATAAGAGGATCCTTACCTTTCCAAAATCTCTCACATCAAACAAATCAAATGCTTCAAAAAGTTCACTTTTCTTCATTCCAAATATTTCACAACATGCAGAAAGAAAAGTCCTTATATTCTTCAAGCAGAGAAACTAGGGGAAAGAAAAAAAATGCTAAGTGTCGAGTGCATAAATTAGCAATGTATGTTCTCACTTTGGTCACAAACACCATATAATTACAATTATTTCTAAGTCAGCACTTCCACTATGCTGCAGTCCTCCACTGGTCCTAATTCAGCCACTAAAGTTCTCTTCAGACCCAAAAGCATTAACCAGATTTTGAGTAGACACTTTGTGAACAGAAACTATTTTCTCTCTTTTTACATAAACAAACAGACATGACAATATGCTACTAGATACATAATAGTCTAAATACAGACTTACTTTTCAGCTCCCTACAGACAGCACAGAACAAAACAAATATAAGTTACCTTAATAAAACTGTATCAATATGTGAAAGTTATTATTCATGTATAAAGCAAGCATTTCATCTGTTAAATTCTAGTTTGAATGTTTAATGAATCCATGTGCACTGTTTTCATAGACTAAAGACTTTATGAATACATATTCTCCATCTGGTGCACAGGAGCAGATGAAGCTTGCAGTGAAGTCATTTAAATTTACCTAGCAGAAATTTAAGATCCTCAGACCACCTTGATTTCTGTACTGAATCAAAGGCTATTTCCCTTTAAGTTATCCACATGCATCAATGATCATCTGAGTGTGAAAAACAATAAAGCCTCTGCCACAATGATCTTCTTAAAATGTTTTTAATGCATTTTCTTCTGGATTATTTTGTTTGCCAGACCTTAACAGGCCAAAAGGCAGTAACTATCAAGAGCATTGGTAACTTCAGAGGGATAGCTAAAATGGGCAGTATGCATTCTTGATAATGATTAGCACTGTTAGGTATTAGCACCTTGTGAGGACATCAGCTTCATAAAGATGCTGTTGCAGTCCTTTGAGCCACAGTTCAAAAGCAAATACAATATTTATAAGCAGCAGTATTTCAAAGGACCCCGCACCGTGCTTTGAATACACATATTAGAAGTACTGACACAGCAACTTAATATTACAGCAGAGTTCTCCCATGTTTTAGTGGATTCATGAGGATCACTTATATTAGGATGGATTATAGAATTGCTATATGTTACAACTTCTTGTTTTGATCAAAGCAGTATTTTTGATACTGGGTGTCACAGCCATACCAATTCAACAGGCAGCCCTACTTCATGTCTAACACAGAACTAACCAGTGGGGCACAGAAAAAGCAGAGCACCTGACAGACCGGATTTACAGCAAGGGCACATGTATGAAAGCACTGATGCAGCCAGAGATACTACAACAGCAGACAGCTCCAGTAGATGGTTGTGGACATCAGGACAGCCAACAAACTCATCACAAAAGCCACCCCCGTGCAACCCAAAGCTCCCAGGAAAGCACCTCTGACTGACCACGGCCTCATCAATAGTAAGGACTCCCAGCTGTACCAGGTGGACCTGCAGCCTCCACCCTTTTCCCCTCTTCCAAAAAGAGCCTCTTCAGCACGTGCCTCCCAGCTCACGTGGGGCACTCATCCCTGGGCTATGCACTGAGCTGCTCAAGGAAAACACTGCATTTATGCCAGACTGCTTTTATGCCTAGTGGAATTTTAAGAATTAATCTAGCTTGCTTAGTCAATGTGGCAAGTTTATCTGGTTTTGCAAAGATTATAATTTTGAAGTCAAAATTGCAAGGTTAGAAGGCCAACAGATGTTCTACATATGTGCTTCTTCTTTCATCACACTGGCAGAAAGAATCAAAAAATGAGCTGATCTTTAAAATGAGCTTTAAAAACAAGATTGCACATACAAAGTTATTATTGTTTTCTGCTATATTTTTCACCAGATTTTTTATTATTTTTCTTAAAAGCTATCAATGGCCACTAGGTTTGTCCAATGCACAATACTAATTCAACTTGAATACCCATTTATTTTCTTACATGAAAATTCTCAAAACCACTGACGGATGCGATTCTCACTGGAAAATTCAGCTTCCTTTATGAAACCTAAGTTTTGAGTTTATATTAGTTAGTGCTGAAGTCTGCCAGTGCAAAGAAAGCTTACAGCTGCATTAAATTGTTTACCTCTAAAGAGAGCAAGAAGTTAAGGGAGAGACAGGAGCTGTCATGGGCCTAAAATCTGACCTAGATTTACTAAAGAGCATTTTAGTGAGTTGCATTTAGCTTCTTAATATAGCTAAAAGAACCATTTAATGGATCAGCAGTTATTCACAAACAAGATGTCGTCTCCCTTCTGCAAAATCTCTGCAACTATTCTTAACAGACATCTCCTACAATAAAAGATAAGGATGGCAGCATTTTTCCAACAAGTTTTATTGATTACTTCAAACTTCTTTAAATTTGGAGGCAATCTTCTGACATCAGCCTTTTGTTTAAATTATCATTGCTATGAATTGTATCTGAACAGATTAGAAAGCACATTACAAGAAATTACAAGCCCACGTGTTTTAAAGGAAATGTTAAAACACCTACACTTTAAGTAGTAAGTTAAATTCTTTGGAATATTCTAACAGTAAGACCAAAGAAGAATCTAATCCCCCTGTCTTCCTCTGCCGCTTTTTTTAAAATACTAATTCATTAATTTAACATGTATCATTGTGTTAAACAGGTTTGACCTAATTATAATCGAATATAAAATAAGCATATAACATGTGACATGTCTTGTAGGCTCTAGAAACCACATGGCAAGCATTTGTCAAATCTGCCTGCGCTTGAGATGGGACCACATCATCACTGAGTGTGTGCCAGGCAGTGCCTTCAGCAGAATCGGTATCCTGACGTTACAGTCTAACCCCCTGCGAGTTCAAAGACTGCTTAGTGAGTTTTAGTTGGCCATATAATGATTCACTATCCATCAGTCTTCTTTTGGAAAATTAAATTCTTATTACTAACTATTAAGCTAACCACAGCAGCTACAAGAATAAAGCTGTGAAACTACTAAAACCAAAAGCATGTTCATATTTAAATGAATTCATTTTGCAGTACAATATTTAAAAAAAAAAAACTCAAAAAACACCTTGTTATATGCTCCTCATGTTTCAGAAAAGTTAATTGATTATATTACCCAGAAAACTTTCAGAATTATCTCCGAAAGTTTATACTGCAATCTTCTAAAGAAGTTTCTCTCATTGAAAACAAAGATTTTTATCACTGTGGTTATCGTATGAAGAAGTACAAATTAGTAAGAGAAGCCTCCAAATTAAAAAGGAGCATACTGCTAAAATCTAGGAAGTTCTATAAAAGACAACCCTCTTTGCTGGCAGTAAGAAAAAGGCACCATCAGTCTGCAGTCTCTCATTAGTAAGTACAGTCCTCAGGATATTTGGAAACCTACTGCATTATTGTGTTTCTTTTTTCAAAAGAAAACATTATAGTTCGGCACACCGCAAGGGAGATCACTAGAGCAGCTGGGTACCCAGTTTTCAGAGGATGCAAGGAGAGCTAAACCTCACTCAAAATCTCCTCCACAGGAAACATTGTCTTTCAGTACAAGAACGGGTTTCTCTTCATTAAAAAAATAACATAACTTAAAAACATTCCCTTGTAATAGTTAATAATGTGGTTTTTGACCCCTTTTTTAACTACACGGCTGTGTAAGGAGACAGCAGTCCAGAATTCTCGGTACAGATCAGTAAAATATTGCAGTAGGTAGAATAAGCCATGAGACCACAAAAGTTAACGCTAGTGAAAAATATAACTTCTCTCTTGCTCATCTGCTCATGCCATGAGAGGAGTTTACATCCAGCACCAGAGACAGACAGACAGAAATCACAACCCATCCCAATTCTGTGATTCTGTGACTGGAACTCTGAAGCCTGAAAACAGTTTTCACTATTAACAGCTATAGATTATGAAGACATTTCTAAAGATCCTAATGTTTCACTGCATAAGTAGTCACACTACTACAAACCCATAATGTAGCCATGGTCAGAGCTGCTGAAGCAGCTGTGATAAACCACTGTGTTTTTATGGAATAGATTAGATTTCTAGTGGCCTCTGGTCCATTCTGCACCGAATTTAATTTTGCAAGAGGCACTAACACAACATACTGAAATGACAAGCAAGTTTGGAAAAAAAGTATGCCAACCACCTTAAAAAAGCAGGTGCGGTTTATATAATTGGGGCTGTATTTGTCTGAACTTTAAACACAAGATGGTGGGCAAATCAATTTATACTAGGGTCCACAGAAATAGTATGCTGTTTTCTACCACAATATGTGCCACTTGGCACAAAAACATTCAAGACTTTTTCCACACAAGACATGGTTATGTGCACTGACAGAAATACATTGCAATATTTCACAAAGGGTACATAATAGAAATGACTAATTAGATACTAAAAGCACAGGCAGGGCTGAAGCTGCCCACAGGGAAGAAGGATTTCTCTAACCAGACCTTTAATGAAGTGAAAGATGAAATGCAAAAGAAAAAAGGGGAAAAAAAGTCATATAGCCTCTATTCACATAATCTAAGAGATATTTCTCAAAAAATATATTTTGGCACTGAAGTACTTCAATGGAATAAAGGTCTGTTTGGTACAGACCATAATATTCAGTATCTAGATGTATCCTTTGTACTAAAAGCACTTCTACAGGCATTCAGAAACCAACACAAAGAGCTCTGAAGATCAAATTGTGCCACAAGACATTTAATGAAATTCCAACATAGCAACACCAGTCAGGCGAGTGAAAACTGAAAGGCCCAAGAAATGACAAGTATTCAGGAAAGACAGAGTTCTAATTAACTTTTCTTGTTATTTTAATTACCAATAGTGGGAAGGGAGAAGAAAGTCGTTTGTATTTATTTCAACTTCCACCTCCTTTTTATGATGATGATTGAGTCACAAGCACAGATATTTAGTCACAAGCCCGGGAAGCTGGCAGTTCCCTTCTGTCTGGATCAGACGTCTGCACTGCATTAAGACAAACTAGGAACATACTGAAGCCCGAGTTATCCAAGACAGTCTAAATAGATGCTGGGCTATAAGGGGTAAAACCAAGCTGGATCTCTGTCACTCAATGTCAGGGAAGGTGCTTTTCCCCCACTACGATTCACTTTTGCTGACATGGAATACCCACCCCTTCATCACTGCACTTCACTGGCCTTTTTCCATGTTGTGTTCCCAGCCCCACACAGACTTCAGGAGGCTCTCAATAACTGCACGAGGACTGAGGCCAGTTGCTCATAGCCACCATCATGCAGAAGCTATGAAAAAAGAGTAAAAACACAGAAAAAGAACTCTACTTAGCCCATTGCCCACTAAATCCACTTTACCTCCTGTGGACAAAATAAGGCATGTCAATCACGGAAAGTCCTGAAATCTTCCCCTCCTATTCCTCCTCTCATAAACTACACAGCTGCAGCTGTTTGCTTTTGCCTTGTGTTTAAAGAGCCTTATATGCAAACCTTATTTTACATTACAGCAAGCATGTTATGGCAAAAATAGTTGAGGAAAGGCCAGACTTTCAAAACAAGTATATAAAAGAAGCAACAAGAGGAGCAAATTTGGCTTCACTTCACACATCTCAGAAGGTACAATTGCTTAGTTTTTTTAATTTGTGAAATACTGATGTTGCATGCAAGGAAGCATATACAGGTTCGAGAATATATGAGATTTTTCTATTGCTTATTTGTGGTCTTAGAAAAGAAGAATTATACAAGAATATAAGTCAGAAGACTTAGAAGAGGAGACCATTGCCATAACACTTATATGCTCTTTCTACACCCTCAGCGCTTACTGCAAAACAGGAGCTCCGACCTTTCCTATCTGTTCCTGGAATGCTGTTGAGAACAGATTAGCCGGGAATCTCTCATTTTTATTTCCACTCTGTTCCTGAGAATGTACGCAAAATTGAAAATACTGTACTTATACCTGTTAAGCAAGAGGAGAAACATGAAATTTTCCATAATGGTTTTAACTGGAAGAAGTGCTTTTGTACATTCTGTCACCAAGACTGATAAATGCAAGTGATTTCAGTGAAAGAAAACACCAAAACAGAAGAACTTGTCTCCTCACAATTTCCTTCAAGAAGTTGATTAATGCCCTGATGCTTGCAGATTTTGTCTTCTCACTTGTTTTGCTATTTGTTGCAACAATGTGTTGATAGGAACAGCATAAATTTCATAGCAATGCTGTTCAAGCCCTGCTGAGTCCAAATTTGAGAGAGATCCCAGAACAGGCTACTGTGAGCA
>WEIT01000016.1:80863-102294 GCA_013389985.1 Dryoscopus gambensis
AGCTCCATCACCTCTAGTCACCAAGTCAAGATCCCGTGACCATAGCAAAGGTACACAACAGCAAGACCAAAATTGTACCTTGAACCTAAACACATAAAAGAGCAACAATAACTAGAGATACAGACCCATGGGTTTCATCAGCTCCTACACAGTGTGCATGCACAGGAAACTTCCAGCTTCCTTAAAATTCTTTCAGCCACATCCAGTAAAGGGAGAAAATCAGGTACTTAGAGATCCAGCTGCTCATATATCATAAACTCCTTTCCATAAGCCAGGCTGGACAGTTCCGCAACACATGCCATCTTTGACAGAACAATCCCAAAAGGAGGGTTACCAAAACAGGAGCACATTATACTTCTGCTAGATGTCATAATATACTTTTTTTTTTTTTTTTACTATCTGTTTATTAATTAACACCACATTACTGTATAATCAGACAAAGCCCCACTGTGATACTGACAGAATTGTACAGTCAGGGTTAACAATCCAACACAGAAATCATTCCTGGCTCCTTCATAGATTTCAGCAGCCAAAGTACATTAGATTAGTTCTGCTCTGCCAAAAGGAGTAATTATCACTATATGCAGTAAAAAATAGCTGTAAGGATTTGTAAGTGAATGAAGTATGGACCCACTGATGAAGTCTTAATTCAACATCTATTAATGTCTTTGCATAAGCCAGCAAGAGAGAAAAGAGCAACATGGGACTCAGGAATGGCATTTGTAACATTTTTCTTGTTCATATGTGTGCAGCTTTTCTTGGAAGAATCTTTAAAGCCAGTCTTACTAAGTGAAGGCAAAAGGGCCATAAGGAATTTAAAGACCATGTCAACACAAGAGGATGAGTGCTCCTATTTTCAATAAGCAAATGGAAGCTACCACGCAAGTAAGCATTATTCTTTTTCTCACTCATAGCTAAAATCCATTAACTTGCAAATTACATTTTAAAAAGAAACTAACATGCACAGGAAGAACACATCACTCACATCAAAGGAATTCAGTTTTACATTCTGCATTTGACCTCTTGTTCTGCAGAGCACCTCAGTCATTCAGAGGATCAATATTTCTAAAGCTCGAAGCAGAAGCAAACCAGACAAATGCCAAATACCTCCTAAACTTTGCTCTCAAAAAGCCACAAAGCAGGTACACTAATAAATATGGAGGAGACACCACACTGAGCTCTTTGTACAGTTGCTTAAGGTGCTGGTACCATTACATAACTGAAGAATTTTACTAGGAAATGTGCTATGCAAAGAACGACACTCCTTCACTCATAGGATTAAGGAACAGCTAGGGAGAGCTGTAGTGTTATTACCTTTCTAGATGTGGGCATTCTTTGAATGCCTACACAACACAAGATGCTGTATGAGCTATAAAACACATTAAATTCCTCTGAACCACTGCTAACACTGTATGAATATTAATAGCATGTTCTTTATTTGCGCAGTTAATGTAGTAATTAAATATTCATAGGAAAGCTCTTAAAATTCCTAACTGACTACTATTCAATTGTGTCTATTGCATTTTGGCTTGAGTATGAAGTTTTGTTTACGTACATTTGCTCTTCTCTGTGCTTCAAAGAAACAAAATGGAAACTGAAACTTGAAAAAAAGCTGAGGAAGCACAAAGGATGCTCCACTTCTATTAATACTGATACAGAGTGAATAGAGGGCAGAGAAAAAAGTTCAGGATTTGTTATGCATTACTGACTCTCTCCTTGGCGTTATAGCATTGGTTGAGCAAGTGAGGGCAAAGAAGCATTGAAATTCTCTGTGTCCCTGAAGTCAAGTGCTCCCACAAGCCATGAAACTGGCAATACATGGGAATACTTAGACCATTAAGCCCCGACTACAGGAATTCCCTAAGCTTAATTGGCAAGAGACAGGGGTGGGAGAACTCAGGACAGCATCCTGTTGCAAAGGGCAGTTTTTAGAGTAGCCCTTGGTTTCCCCACTAGCAAAACTTAACTAAATCTATTCTGCAGTACCTTGTCAAAAAAACAGCAATTGGAACACACTATTAAGCATGCAATGCACAAAGAGATTAGCTAGGGAGTTCCTGTGCTTAGTTACCTTTTCAAATAACTAGCCCTATCTGTCTTATATCCCAAGGCTGTATCTCTAAAATGTCTTGGTCTAAAGATCTCAGTGTTTTACAAGCAAATGCAAAAAGGAAGACAAAGGGAACATGGAAAATAGTCCTAAGAAGAACATGAATAGGAGGAAGACAGCAACAAGGAAATGAAAAGAGGACCCCAGGAAAAGGAACAGGAAAGAGACAGACACACTAAAACAAAAGTTTAAAAAAAAAAATCAAAAGAGACTAAAAGAGAGAGCTCCAAGGGCAAAGAACACTGAAATAATAAAACGCTTGACTCATTGATGATTACATTGTGTGAGACATGAAATAAAAGCCAAATACAAGAAAATAATGTGTTAAAATTTTGGTGTTAAAATGCTCCCGGCTAAACTGTTTATGAAACTGCCATTTAAAGTAAGGCAGTAGTCACTGTGCCAGAAGGTGTATTTACAATTGTGACATGGAAAACTGCTTCTGTAAACGGCAGACTGTAAAGGACACTGATTTCCTACTTGGATGTATTGTCATTGGTCCCAGCACAGGCTTTCTAGTCGCTTACATTTCAACTTAGTTGATGAAATATTGCAGTTGTCAGGAACCTCAAAATCTATACCTACCTAAAGTATTTAAACTTATTGTAGGGCAGTGGGGAACCCTAAAGCGTTCAGCTTAACTGATACATTTAAACAGCAAAAAGAATGGAAAGCCTCACACAAATTAGCTCTCAATGCTTTTACAGTCAGAAAACAAAAATTATATCCACACTGAAACCATGAAAAACATTACAGCAACACAGTGAAGCACAGATCTTCACATCTGTGCTAAAGAGAACACCCAACACATCTGTTTCATATTGTTAGCTTGGCACACTAAAAAGCTGCTTCCATTGTATCTCGGTATCTTTTATTCATGACTGTGCTTGGTTTTTACCAAGTCTCTAATGTTAGTGCAATAACATGAGAAGACCTCTTACTTTCCCTATACCTGTGCAAGGGAAATTAATTTGGGGGTGTAAGGAGCCCTATGAAGGTGTGACAAAAGGCTGCCACATAAGCTAAAGGCACAGAATTCTCCTGAGGGATCCACACCTGACTGCAGTTCCACTAGAGAAACACAGTCCTTTTCACTTATTTCTACCCCACACGTAAAAGTAAGCACCACTGATTTCACCCTGTGAACTGGATCTCCTTTGTGAATAACGTGTGGCTGTAGTGCCCTGAACACAGGCCTCACAAGCCAGACCTGGACCTCGACTCTGTAATCCCTTTACAAACACCTCCAGTGTGGGTTCAACAGCATTTTTAAGTTAGCATGTACTAACTTGTTCTTTTCTAAGCACTTAAAAAGTTTCAAAATCTGTCAGCACTGAATCCTGCATGGAAATTCAACACAACTGGGGAGGGGAAGGGGGTGCTACTGACCTAGACAGGGTTGTCAGTTCGTGTTAAAGGTGAGCCTAACCCAAATAATCCCTATGCTTTTCCATTTCTTACCAGCAGATACAGATTGTGTACTAGGTCTTTGATGTCCAAGAGGAAGGAACAATATTCTTATTAACAGTCATTGGTGTTAACATGCATGATTCATTAAATACTTTTAATGTTTTCTGGAATTGCCTATGTGTATTCTTTTCCAAACTCTTACAGTCATGGAATAAATTCCTAGCAAAAACTTAAGGATGCAATTACAGCTCTCTACAAATTCTCCAATATGAATGTGACTGTCCTCTAGTTACCTATTTTAAAAATCCACTGTTCTATTTTTGCTGGTGTGTCACTTCAGGTTTGCAGTTTATTAGACCATGCTCTCCATGGCAAGGACAGGGGTTTCCAATATATTCAGAGAATACTTCTCAAGGATTGCAAGTCAAATAAGTAGAACAGATAAGTCCAGAAGCCCAAACCACAAATCAGTGGGAATAGCCATGAATGGAAAACAAACTCCAAAGGAGAATTTGCAGGCTTAGAGGCGAAAACTCAGTTGTACAGCATAGTGACCACATTTTTACACCTTGTGTAAAAAGCTTCTCTGGAGCTTCAACATATTGACCTGCCGCAAAATGTCATCCTTCCTGCACTGAGTACCACACAGTTGGCATCTCAGAAGTTGCACTTCCATTGGACACCCCCTCTGTTTCCACACTGGAAATGATAGCAAATAATTTTCTCTTTTCTCAGGCCTCTTAGTCTCCCCCTATATTGCCTCTTGTGAAAAGCTGACAAATTCTTCTTTTTCTATTTTGTTTGTTTAATACCATCAGAAACCTCTACTGCCCTTCTCTGAACTTTTCTCGTTTTATTACATCCTTTTTGACACAGGAGACCACAGCTACAGAATACTGGAGTACTGTGGCTTATGCAGCAGACTGCAGTGGCATAATGAGCCATAATGCAAAACAGTATAATGAATGTTTGCACATTCAACACAAAACAAGCTTCAGCACGTGCATTTTGCAAAATCCCCTGGGTACAACATCCTCCACAGCTACCTATGGGAACAGATTACTGCTCTGAAGAATCTGGTCTGGATGTCGATGATGAGATAGTGAAGTAGATGAAACTGTGGTTTGATCCACAGCTGCAATTCCTGTGATAAATAGGACACAAAAAACATTAAGAGTTCTCAACTTCCAAAAATTCTGAGGGAAATGGCAGTTAAAATACAAATCTAAAAATGTAGACTAACATCTGTTTTCCACTGTGTCACTCAAAAATCCATCCAGTGTTAGGCAAACTGCACTTCATTTCTTGAGTGACATGTAACCCTCCTAGTTAAGGGATTCAAGTGAAGTATCTGTATAACGCAGGAATTGGTAAGTTTTAGAACCTTAATTTACACCGCCAACTTGAAATCAGATGAATCTTTGTGAAGCTGCAGTAGGTTTCCTTCCTTAAGAAAGCTGACAAACAGTGAAAGAAAGGTTAAGCTGACATAAAGCATTCCAACTGTACATCATCATAGCACTTGGTGTCTAAAAGGCTGCATTCACTCACTCCAAGCTGGCTGCCAAAATGAAACACATCATTGAAGGCAACCCAAATTTGTGTGGGAGATGTGTCAAAATTGCATAAATACCTACTTCCACTAGTATGAATTAACAGCTGTGATCATCTCAGCAGAGGCAAGTAAGTGGATGCTCATAGAAATTCAACTGTAACCTCATATATGGCCCATTTCATGTGATAGCTAAATCATACTGATACTTTGTCTCACAGTAACAGTTGAAGTACACCAAGAAATGGCCCAAAACCTTGTTTCAAAGGAAATTTGGCATCTCACAAAGTAAAACATAACCACGAGCATGGTCTCATGAGAATGAAGATTTATGAAAATACGAAAAGAAGGGAAAAAATTAAAGTCCTAGAACACAAGAATTTATTGATAGCCTAAAATAATCAAATTGTGAATAAACCAAATACTTTGAAACCTGAACAGCACGGTATAATTTAACATTATCTGAACTCTTAGTCTGCTGAGCAATTTGATGAAGTACAGTCAGGGTTTTAAATGGAGTATGTGAGCACCAGTGAGAAGTCTGCATTACTGAACCATACTATGTGCTAAGTCTTTAAGATACTAATATCATATTTTTCTACAATCCAATTAAGAAAACTGTTCTTAAGTAACTGTAACATAGATGGTTGTTTCAAACAGCTCATTATAAAAGACAGGAAGGCAGGTTCAGTAAAGAACCCAGCATAATTGTTAAAAGATCTGTTCCTCAGTCTTCAGCAGGTGAAGTCCACGGCAGACCATAAAAGACCACACAGGAAAGCTGCCTTTTCAGCAAGAGAGCAGCACGAAGCCCCAGATGCAGAGCAAGCTTCGTGTCGCCACTGAGCCTCAAGCCTCAGATCCCACAATGACTAAGCCCTCCAGCAGTGCAAAAGGCAACCAGCCGTACTAGCAGAAGCTTTACTGTTCTTGTATCTTGGCAGTTCCTGCAGTATTGACTGCAGTAGTCGTGGGGTGCTGATGGAGCCCAAGAGCAGCTGTTCAGAGCATGGGGTAGAAGGAGATGTCACACGTGAGAGCCCCACTTCAATACCCACCCGGGGCACTCTGCCACCACCAATACCTTGTCAAGGTCAAGTATCTTGCCACCAGATGTTCCCACACTCTTGCTACGCAATCACCTTGGGAAAAGAACTACAGAACATTGCACCAAAATAATAACTCTGATTATTAAAGTACAATGTGCTTTGAGTTTTGGCACATTATTCCAAGTGTCCACGGATGATGAACTGTGTTGTGAATCATTTTAAAGTGAAGAACTTGTCCCAGTCTTTATGCTACCGACTCGCAGCTGAATGATTTCAGAACACCACTGCACATATATTGGTGACCTCACTAAAAGCAAGTTTACTGAAGCACTTTAAAACACCTGTAAAAGATATTCCTCATCCCTGAAAGAAGGGCTATATAAATGATTACTGTTAGTTTCATGCTCATATTCTAATGTCTCTTAAATTTACAAGAAACATACACAACAGTGCCAGAAAAACTAATCTACCAAGGAGACCTGAGAACCACTAACTTGGGAGATCCTCATTCAGTGCTCTGCTGGTCTTCTGAACTTAGTGAAGAGAGCTGGGTACTGTTTTATTCATTAAATTAATCCTATTAAAACGTAGAACAAGTTAATTAAATATTTAGTAATTTAGCAGCAGTGTGTGATAGCACAACACAGAATTTAAGTTGGTTGTATAAATACATCCCTGTCATCTTAAATGTAGTATCATCAACAACATTAAGTTTAAAAAGGCACACCAAAATCACAGCAAGATACTGGCTATTTACACAAATCTACATAAAAATCAACAGTCACTCTTGTCATGGCTAAAAATTTCATCATTAGCAGTAACCCATAACTGGTTTTGGCACTGATGCATACATAAAGGAAAACATACAACGTAACATCGGACCGTGAAAGCATCTGCCTTCGAGCTGTACGCAAATATTTTTTTAAACCTATTATACAAAAGAACACATACAAAAGCAATACAAGCAGCTGCTGTAACATACTTCCAGGCCTCTGAACAAGCATCAGTTTACTAACTGCCTAACAGAACACCACTTCAACACAAATGGTTTCTTAGGTGGTTTTTTAAAATAACATTTGAATGCAAACATTGGAGCCAAGCTGTAAGAATGTCTAGGAAGCCTAAATTTTGTCCAGAAAAACTAGTTTTATGTCTGGTTTTGTTTAGTATTGTTTTGTTCTACAGACTATTCAGATAAATAAAATGAAATCTAAATAAGACACAGTATAACCCTGGATTAGTTACTATCTTCTAAAAGGCATAACAGCCTATTGAGACGAGATTAGACAGAATAAAAAAATCAATAGATATGCAATTTGTAGCTGGGAATTTATTACAATGACAGATCTTCCTCTGCCTCTCTATGGAGATGGTTCTCAGCATTGGAAAAGTAACAATAGTGGTTTTCAGAAAAATGAACACAACAATATTGCAAGGTTGATTCTTGCCTTTAAGTCAGATAAGCAGAATAGCAGCATGGAGTCCATGTAGCACAAGACAAACTTGTTTGATTTGTTGAAAGATGATAATTTAGTGTGAACAACTGGACAGAAAAAATATTCAGCAACAGCCTTTTAATGGATCAGAATAACTGAGGTTATGTGAAACAAGGACAGGAGAGTAATTAGGCAAAACAATTAGAATAGACCCTTCCAACTAATTTTCTGTCTATATGATTCAGGAAATACTCGTATTCAGATCCTGTTCACTTTTTTCAGAAACAAGCATTTTTCCATTTGTGACAATAACATGCCACTTCTCAATACGTGTTCTTTAAAAAACGCCAGAAATCAGTATATAGTAAGTACTTGACCTTGTCAGTCTAATTATTTAACTCTTGCACTGCTTGTTTATTTCTAAATGAAACCACAAGAGCAGCTATGGGGGTATTTTCTTTAACAAGGACTGGAAACTCACAAGTTTGTGACTCATTGTTCCGCGGCTGAAAACAGCTGTGCTACACACAACTGACCAACCCGATCCTCTGAACGTGACTCACGGGTCTACCAAAATCCGTCAAGATCTGCTTCCAGCAAGAGGCCACCCCATCAGGATACAAACACCTCCATAAAAATTCTTGGCAAACTCTCCCACAGCCTCTCTGCTCAAGTCTTCCCACCTGCTTCAAGAGTCTCCTCAGGGCAGAAAGGAGCAGCAGTCGCACTGGAGGAGACACAAGGTATCCACACATCTGCTAAAGCCTGTTGGGTGTACACCCTGCCATCAATAAACAACACAACCTGAAGTTCGTACAAGTCTGCTCTCTGTAATTCACAGAGAAAATTACTCCTTAAGGATGGCAGGGGGACCAATAAACTGGTTCAAATGACATTCCCTTTTCAATATCAGTATGCCTTGCCACTCAAGGGTATTTCTGATTAACTTTTTTGACAGTTGCAGAGAACTAGCAAAAAGTAAATTGTCCCATTTCCGTATGTGTTAAACAAGTCAAGTTACTGTCTGCTAAATGTTGTAATTTCTTGTATGCAATAGAGGACACTGAAGAACATGCATAGGAAATCCAAGGACCTCGTAACACAGCAGTATGGAAATTGCTTCTTTTTGTCAATGCCTACTGTTGTGAAAACTTAAAAGTTTTTATGAAAAAAAAAGCATACCCATTTCAAAGCCACTTGAGAGAGAAAAAAAACCCACCACACACAACTTATTTGGCCACCATGTGTCCTTCCAGTGAAATCTGCAGTCACTCAAGATCTCTAGTTTATTTTCCACTTGGGACACTAATAATTGGTAAGTAAATACAGAGAAATTATAATGATTGGAAAAGAATATTAATAAATCAGAGTAGACTAAATTTTAAAAGGAATTTCCCTAGTTAAAAATAATTCTCACAATTATAAACAGTGAATAAAGGAAGCATAAAAGAGCAGGCTAGACTTTACAATGAGAACTTTCATGAGGAAAGCATGATAGAAAACTAAGCAAAAGCCATTTCCTCACTGCAGCATATTTCAGTTCTGAAAGGGTATCTGAGGCAAGTTATTCACAAGTTATGAAAGATCCAATATCAAAGTAAAAAAATCACTGACCTGGATTAAGATCCAGTACTAAAGTAAAAAAATCATTGACCTGGATTAAGTTCTCATCAGTATCTCCTCATGAAACAAATAGTTTAAAGCTGCTCTAGTACTTCAAATAACATGAAACCATAACATCTACTAGCATAAAGGGATGAGCATCACAATAATTACTCTTCAGATTTCATATATATGTTCTCCATTAAACCGAGAAACTGCATGAAAAAATTTTCATTTAGACCCATGAGAACCTTTAAAAAAATAACACACAAATGGTAATATTGAACTGCTTCAGCCTCAAGCAGAGAAATAATGTGAACAAACCGAGACAAAAGGTGCACATTCACAGAACAGTTACTGGCCATGGATGCCTTGACCTTCCTGAGCTTTCACTGACAGCACATCCACTTCCATGGAATAAGCAGCTGGGCATCACCCCTTTCTGTGCCTGCAACTTCTATGAATTATACCAGACCTATGAAGACTGTGTCCATCCACAGAGAGCAAGCAAGCAAAACTGCAGAAACCTGAGGACGCAAACTATTCGCTCTCCAGGTAAGCCCTCAGGGACATCACTGTATAGCGAACGCTTGCATCTCACAATAGAGATACTCAGTGTAGTGGTTGTTTCACTTTGAGTGTAAATGGTCTTCTCACCTCCAGTCTAGGAAGCAGAAATAAAATTCTCATGTCTATCAGCCTCTGAAAGGGAGTGGAACTCACTGGAAAAAGACACAAATCGCTGAGACCAATGTCCAACACAAAGAAGAGGCAGGATGAACATGCTGGCTAGCAGGACTGGCTATTTCTGCCTTGCAAGCAACATTGAAAATCAATCTGAGAAGTGGTTAAAAATAACTACCATTCCCATCTCCACCTGCTCCCTCAGGACACAACCACAGAATAATATTGCTTAAGAATTGGCATGGTGGCACAAACCTCCAGAGGCTGGTGGCAAGGGCAGGAATGAAGTGATGTTGCCTTTGAAAAGAACAAGTTTCCAGTCTGATTCACCCTGCAGGCTGCCAGCACTAGCTTTTATCCTCATCACTCCACCAGAGTGATCTGCCCTGTCACCTGGAACAAAGCAGCAAAACAGCTCACATATGTTGCAATATTCTGACTGCAACAGGGAGGTGGCAGAATTTTTTAAAATAATGGGTAAAAGTAAATACTTTTACCCATTTACTAAAAGCAGTCACTGAAAAGCAGTTTGAAACAGCCCAACATGAGATTGCTGGTCAAGCGCTGTCTGGTCCCGTGAATCCCATTTTCACTGGTCCTAGAAGTGTAACTTCCACCGGAGCCTTCATGCCCAACATGCTGATCCATGCAGCTTCCGGAGGAGACGCGCTCTTATCCATATAGGAAACAGATTTCAGACAATCTGCAGAGGGATGAAGCCAACAGGAACAGTGAAGACAACAGGGCAGTGGAAACAGCTGAAAGGAAGAAAGAGCATCAGGAAAGAAGGGAAAGAGGAAACAGATGCACTGGCAGGAGAAGAAAATACAAGTGGGAGGGGAAGGCAAATGTAGAAGGTGAAAGTAATACAGCCCAGTTTGAGAGAGCACAAACAAACTGCAGAACAGATGAGTCAAAATGAGTGAGAATGATAAACAAGGAAAGCGGGGGAGAAATTATAGTAATAAAAAAACCCCCAGACCTGTCACAGCAGTACTTCTTATTAATCACAGAGCAGTCTGAGTTTCTGATAGGTGAGATCAAGACTCACCGAGGTGAGTCGATGTAGAAAAATGTGAGAAACAGGGAAGATTGAATAAAGGTTGTCACTAGCAGACCTGCCAGGAAAAGGAAATATTCTACATAAACCCTAACATTTCAAATTCTGCTGCTCTTTCAAATCAAGATGAAAGGCATTTAAGTTCATTAAACTTTAACATGATTTTATTGAAACACTGGATTTTGAGGTCAAACTCTAATACTCTTCAGCCCAAAACAGGAAAAACTGAATACTACCACATTTCTTTTCCAAATAGTTTTAAGAACATCTCCCAAGAATGGCATTCCTGCAAAACCTTTTGAGGGCTGATTTTCCTGCTGAACTGCTTCACCACAAATTTTAGATTAGACACAAAATTAGATAAAATCACTCATTCCTCACTGGAATTAAAAGATACATCACTTAGGAGTTATTTCCAAGCCTAAACGTTTAGCAAAATGTATTTTGGGCCCCAAATTTGAAGAGCCATTTTTAAGACTTAAAAAGCCATTCCATCACATGGAAGTGGACCCAAGTTTCTGAGCCAGAAAGAATAAGTTCTTAATTAATATAACAAATACTTTTAGAAGACCTACATAGAGAAAACCCACCAAGACAGCAATTTTGCCCCAAAAAAGAACATCTCAGCCTTTCTTCGCTGCTAAGCAGAGGCCACATGAACTCACAACTACTGTAATACTACTGATGGAAGGATCCACTCCTCAGGCCTCCTTCTAGTGAGGTGTGCTAAGAGACAGTGTTACATAATACATTCCCCCTCTCGTTTCAGACCTCTTTAATTAGTTGTTTTCTTATGTTTCTCCCATTGGTCATGGCAAATAACTTATCATTTCTTTTTAAAAAATTATCTATTTTTTTTTTACTTCATAGCAGGTATTTTTAACACTAGAGAATAATTCACATTACATTAATATTGCTGGAGCTTGTACTCTTGAAATAACGTGATGCACTATGGGGCATCCAAGCTACAAAAACTTACATGCTCAGAAAAAAGAAAAGCAAATTAAGCAGATTCCCCAGGGGTCTATGAATCTGAGCAATTATAGCTGGGGAGACACACAAATCTGAAATATGCTCCAGTGTGCTGCTCAGGAGCTTCTCATGAAGTGCAGCCCCCCCTGTACACAGCACGGCTCAGCTGTCCCTACAGCCACACTCTCCCCTCACCATTCGCATTAACAGGCAAATGTCCCAGGCAGCAAAGCCTTTCATCTCACCTAATCATTTTACCAGGGTCTTCAGCAGGAAGGGAAAACTGTAGGGCTATGATACAACTATAGAAGCATTCCAATAGGATTACAGGAGTCATTTCCATAAAGCTTCATAAAACCTGCAGCAGCACAGTATCAGCAACTACCAGCACTTTCTGAGGCACAGTCCTTCTAACCAACAATATCGCTTGAAGGCATCACTGAGAACAACTGGGGAGTTAAACCTCAGCTTTTACAAAGAGTGCCATCTGTTCAGCATACTTGCAGTGAAACCAGCGGCCTCAACTCAATCCACAGAGAAGATGCATCACCGCATTCAGTGCTGCCAACCACAAACGCAAACTGAATGAACACAGACCCTGAATGACTTTCTCATGACTACTTGTACTGATTAACATCAAGGCACTGTGGTGGGTAAATGTGCACTGCCCTCTTTGTGATGGAGAAAGAGATCAGGAGAGGCAGAACTCAAAACTAAATGGCTCAAGTTAACCCCACTTAAGACTCCCATTAAACCTCAGGACATTATACACCTGTTAAAGACCACTTAAGATTTTAACATATTATTTTAACATATTCTGCACTTTTTAAAATGCTCTAAGAATTCAGTTAAAGGAAACATCGATAAGAGGACACATACACATTCCAAAGAAGCCCTCTGGGATATGGCCAAAAATTGTTACATCATATCAAGCATCCAAAAAGCTAAGTGAGATACACACACAAGAGGGGAAAAAAAAGTGAGAAATCAAAGCTCAGCAGGAAATTTCAACAATATTTAAAAATAAGCACTTGCCAATTCAGAAAAGTATGTGATCCGACCTGATACCCTGCATCGCTTTGTGCACATACATGGAGAGTAAACTATTAAGAGAAAGTGAAACCTTAATATTTCCACACACAACTTCACACAGTTTAGCAAAACCAGTACTACTGTGAACTGCAAAACCTGAGCCACAAAGTAGCATGAAGAGGTTTTCAAAATAGCTGCCTCAGTGTAAGTTAGGTTTTAAAACCTTAACAGAAATCCCTTTTCAACCAACCACACATCAACTGACCATAAGCCCCAACGCAGCAGCCTGCGAGGGCACTTTAGGGAGTCTCACTCTTTCTATTTTGAGAGTGAAAAATGCTTCAGGCAATAGCAATAGTTTGAACATTCTCTCTGGTGGTTCCTACACTCTACTTATTTTCCAGCAAAAAGAAATTCAAAGCTTGCTCTAAATCCTACAGAGATAAGTCGGATTAATGTGTGTTCACTTCAAGTTACAATTCACATAGTAGCAGTATGTCATCACCATACCTCCATCCAGAGACACCTAAAATCTGAGGGGATATTAGTGCAGAGAAGGTGTGGTCCTCCATCTACCTTTAACCTTCTCTGTGCTGGAATCCGACAAACTTATTCATAGATCCTGAGCAATTCAGATGGAAAAATACCATGGCCCTAATGGCCTTTTATCAGCTGATATAAGGCATCACTGCCACATGAAGCAGTAGTTGATGGGAGTTTAAAATCAATCACTGGAGCACATAAGTATAATTTAAATCTTGACTTCTAACATGCAAGCAGAACACAAGGAATTACAAAAGCTATGATGATGCTGTAATTATTACAGTATCTTAAGTTTAGAGTGTGTGCAAGCAAAATGACGTGTTCATTTCTGAATGCATCAAATTTCCTACACAACAGTGAAGTCAGACTGCTGCAACAATTAACATTTTTAAGGGCCAAGTTCTAATCATTCCATTTTAGCTGACTGTCAGGCTTCTTTCCGTGTAGAAACAGTGTGAATGAAGGAACAAGCAATGGTACAAAATACCCTAAGTATAGATTATACAGCACATACCATTATATAACTCAGAAACAATTGGGTAAATTTGATGGTACCAAGGATTAAAGGGCATATCTAAGGATTTTGGAAATACAAATCATCTTGTTCTGCAAAGCTTTACCAGTTAAATATATACTTTAAAAAACATCTTGGTTTGTTGGGTGTTTTTGGTTTGGGTTGGTTGGGTGTTTTTTTCAGAAAATATTTGATTACAGTAATGTTATATATATATCCTTTTTTATTATTATTATTTTTCTTCTGCAAGGCAATCATACTATAATCTCTATATGATTCAAAATTAGTTTCAGGGATAGAATGAGCAAAAAAATAAGTACTGACAAATTAGCTGACTACTTATTGACCAATTATAAAATAAAATTCTCAATGAAAGTAAAGGCCAAAAATATTTTGGATTGCAATATAAGACAGCTGAACCAAACCTGTAGGTCTGCAAGAGCATTTTAAATAGTACATGAGTGGCTTTTATACAAATTGCCGCAATACCTCTATAGTATGCAATTTGTGTCTAATGTTTCATGTTCTGGATATACAAAAAAACAAATATCCTACTAATAGTCCTTCAGTGTTTCATGTTACCAAGACATTCACTATTGACATTTAGTATAGGATGACAGAAAGGGTCCTTGACCAATATTTTTCCAAAAGATATGTTCTCACTTGACAACGTGGTGAACTGAAGCCAACAGCATTCACTGAGCTTTGACAGAACATCTTTCTCTTAAATATAAAAATTCAAAGCCTTACTGTACAGATGTCAGTTCAGATTGCATTTTACACATCATAAGTCTTAGCAAACAGCTGGTATTTCACGATGCCTCAAGTCTTAAACATGATTTGTCAAAGCAAAATAAGAGGAAATAAAAGGTAGCTCCAGATGATGCCAAGTACATTAAAAAGTGCAGGGAAAGAAATTAATAGCCATTTGATAAACTGCACATCAATTCATATTTCTCTGTGAAATAGAATTTTTGAAATACTGAAATAGTACAATGTAAGGTAGTACAAAACATTGCTATAAAGTATTATGGAATGAGATGGAAGTACTGCAATGCTGTTTCACAGCAACAGAAAGGAGAACAATATTCAAAGGTTTTTGATAGAGGATTTTGTTCAATTTGGTCCTCAAAGAACTACAGGTACAATTTCAGTTTTGGGGGAACGAGTTCAAAAACTGACACCTCTATATCAAGTAAAACTTAAAGAAATAAAACTGGCAGTGATCTAATAAAACAATACCCATTCCTCTGTACTCAGATACCCACACAATGCAGTGCACAAGCCGGGACTTCCCTGCCTGCTCCAGGCAGTGACACACTCGGCTCTGGACAGAAGCTGCCCTGGCTCCCGGCACGCGGCAGCACACAGAGGGGAGCCCAGCCCAGCGGCTTTCCTTTGCAGCCACAGGCACTTGTCCTGTTCCCCTCTGGGTCACCTGCTGCTCAAGGAGCCAACATGACTCCAGCAGGAAGGTGTCCTCTCTTTCACCAATATCCAGCTGTTCTCTGGAAGTCCTTCCTGCCCGTGCCTCTCAGCAGCCTGCTAGCTGCTGCTCCCAGTTACCCCTCCTCCCCCACAGGCACACCAGTGAAACCTGGCTCAGCCATGCCAGGTCCCTGCTGGCACGGCCAGGATGGATGCACCACCACACTGCCTGCGGGGTCTGCCCCTCACCCCTGGCAGCTGCCTTGCCTCTCTCTCACCCTGCAGCCCTTACTCTCCTTACCCTCTATTTCTTTACAACTATGATTTCATCAACTCTTTTGACCTTCAAAGGAGAGCAGAAAGGGATGCATGTGAGAAATCCAAGATTCTCTATCTCTCCAATGCACAAACTGTACTGATGTTTTTTGCTAACCCTGCCTGATGTGCAGCGCTGCAGCCTGGCAAGTAACCTCCTGCACCTCACAGGGCTAAGGCAGCACATTATAACAGAGACTGGCATGCCAGCAGTGATAAAGCCACTATCCATTATCATTAAAGAATAACACAGCATAGCCAAGCTTGAGTTTCTGTACTTATCTTGCAATAAACATCAAAATTCTTAAGTGTCTTGCTTGCTGATACCCTTTTCAAACCACCTTCCCAACTTCTTCTGACCTTTCTCTCTAGTTAATTTTGTTTCCCTTGATTATTTCCTCCTACTTCTTTTATATATATAATATAGATAGATATGTAGATATATATATCTCCTTTAACCCTTTTGATTTGTTTCTTTTCTTAAGCAGTCCTTCAACTTGCCACTATCACAGGTCTCCCACCTTTGTCAGACAAGGCTCAGAAAAAAACTTGGCTTTTCCCACAGGACGTAGCAGCATGCCATACACAGACATTAATTTATATTATCCACTGCTGGCACGCGCTACAACCTCTGTGAGAAACCAGCACAAATATTTTTTTCTGTTAATGCATTACATAGCTGCCATCACACCAAAATTTTGTGCAGAAGGGAACATTTGAGACACCTCTTAGCAAGATGCATATGCTGCATTTAATAACTGTATAATAAACATAACATGTAAAGCAAGCTTTACTCTAGAGTACAACTGCAGTTTTTCCTTCCCCCTGCAATGAAAAAAAATCAGTGTGAGTCAATTAAAATCATTACATCAGTTTTCAAGAGCTATATTCTTTATCTTCTTAAGGTAGGAAGAATTACCTAGAAAAACCAGGTCACTACTTCTTCATCAGTCTTTTCTTAGAACAAAACAGAGGTCATATTAAGGTTTTGCTTTGAACAAATATTTGTTCAAAATATTTTATCCAGTCCAACACATACAAGATATGCATATGTACACATAACATACACATGGATAAATATGCCTTTTCTGGATAATATATCTTATGGCCAATACAGTTTTCATTTAAGTGAATCACGGAAATAAAGTTAAATATGGTGAAGATGTTAAGTGGACCAAAGTACCAGCAAGTAAGCAAAGAGATTGAAAACATTTGAAAACTGAATTCTTTTAAATGTATGTGAATATACAGTAAGATTCAAAGAATTCAAGAAGAATAGGAGGCAGTTAAATACATCTCTTGTTTCTACACTGACAAAAACTGAACCAATTTCTAAACTCTTGTTCAAGCGCAAGTTTTACAGTTTCAGAAAAAACTGTATTAATCTAAATGTATCTTTGTGGTACTTCCTAGCCCCTAACATAACAAGAAAACACAGCAGATCCGCCTGCGAGGAGCTTACAGAGGGGGATGCTCACTTGGGGTGGGAGATGAGGGTTTTCAGCTGGGGGAATGGGGAAGCTCCCCACCAAAGGCAGGATCAGAGGAAACAGAGAGGTATGTCTCACTCAGCACACCCACATGCTGAGACTACCTGCTACCACTGTAACCAAGAAAAATAAACTCCTGTACAAAAGCTCTGTCACCACACCAAAATACGACATGGATGACAAAGATAACCAACTTCCTTTGGACAACACGGTCACACCAAAAAAAGTAACTCCCGAAAATTAGAAAATATTTGAACTTTTAATACTGAGGGGTATTTTGTTTATTTTTATTAGAATAATAGGAAATACTTATTTTTAATATTTAATCTATGTCAACATCCCCTTTAGGTAAACTCCTGTGCCAGTATTGCATTAAGTGCTGTTTTCCTGTTTAGCAATCTCTCACAAGTTAACTAAATGCCTTGCAAAAACCATTTCAAAACTAGTTTGCAAAGTATTAAAGATAAAAGATAAGCATTAAACAGATGACATCTTCTGCAAATCCATCATAATCCATTGGTTTAGGTTTTACATTTCTGGTGAGAAATTACTTAAGTTCTTGTCTGATTATGATTAAACATTAGGATTAGTACTTTCTGTTATGGATCACTTCTATTTTTATTACTTTTACCAGCCTACATTAGCCAAGAGGCAGCATCTGAGGCAAGTGAATGACTACAGCTCTGAAGACACAGACACTGAGCTTCAGTGCCCCATGCTCTGTCTCACTGTCACCAGGGACTGATGCTCCACTTCAGGGGAAACCCGGCAACACACCAGTCACACCTCCCTTATTCATTTAGCACATTCCCTCCTCTAGCTCCATTCCCAGTGTTTAAGTGTTTGGTGCCTGCAATAAGACCACTTTCACAACACTAACTGAATCAGGCAGGCTCCCCTACAGTTAAAGGCCAAAAGGTATTACTTGATCCATCTCTTACATTTCCTTTTCTGATGGCACACACACAGGTGGAAGTAACTCAAGTTGTTAGCTCGTGGGAGTTCAAACAGCCAAGTGAGTTGGAGCCTCGACACAAGATCTCTTAATAGAGCTGACATTTTCGTGCTCTGTTCAAAGTGGGGAAAAAAAAAAAAAAAACAAACTGGACATGCATGTCCCTGAACCTGAATTTCCAATCTCACACAAAGCCCATGTGTAATTTTTCACAGGGGACCTCACACCAAGACACACCAGCTTCTCAAACAGGAGCCAGGCAGCACTGAGCTGGCAGTCAGGAAGAGGAAGGCTCATTGCTGCTCAGCCTTTATATATACAAGGTTTATACTTTTAAGATCTAAGGCTCACTTTCTGTAAAGTGTAACTGACTGAATCAGCTTCTGTTCTTCATAGGACAACTTCCACTAACCAAATATACATATTTTCATAAACATACAGTAGAGCAGATGAACACAGACAGCATTCAAAAAGGTTCAAACCCCAATGTTTTGCAGCCTAAAGCCACTGAGACATTTCTCTTGCGCAGGCATTATCTCCAAAAACGTAAAGGGGCAGAATCCACAGATCTCAAACACCTAAAACAGCCCACCCTTGAGAACAGATGTGACACAAGGTGCACGGCTGGTGATGGGACAAAGGCACGTGGTTCCCCGTGCTAGCCAGCCCATAAAAGAGAACACAGCCCATTGCCATTTGGTCAAGCACGTTTGTGTTGCAATGCTGCATCATCAATCTCAGTTTCTACTCCTGCCCCAGCAAAGCAACAGTGCTCCTGTTTGAATCAGGCTCCACCAAAAAGCAGCATCTGGCACTGCAGCATCAGTCACAATCCCTCTGCACTTTTGATGTAGCTTATGAGGGGCTAGCAAGCACTACTGAGCAAAGCTGATGAGCATCACTGATGTGTGCTCTGACACATTTATTCTGAAAAAATAAATATGTAACAAAATGGAGAAGACTTGATACTTCTGTCAGACGTCTCACACCTACTCCCAGGTCTGCCTGAGGCACCACCTCTCACTTTCCTGTTCTGTGGAGCTGCTGCATTTGTAACTAGCCCCCAAGTCATGAAAACTTGGTTCATAGAGAAAGGCCTAAAACATCAACTGCAGTAAGAGACACAGTCAAAATCAATGAGGCCCACTCATGAAGTCTTCATCCACCCTTCTCAGGCTCTGTATTGATCAAAACTTGTGCAGTAAGAATCCCCTGGCCCATTCTAAGCCTTAGTGGAAGAAAACATCAGATCAGGGAGTACAGGAGCTGCAGCTCAGTTCTAGAAGATGAGGGATAAGGGCCATATGAAGTTCAAACCGCTCAGCTAAGCAGTACAGACACAGCAGCATTTTCAGACAGACTCTGAGTCAGTGGCCAGGAAGATTTTCATCCTAACGCCAACTCTGCCTCCAGTGCCTATAACTCATTACCCCACAAGGAACAGGTGAGCTAGCTTATGCTTCTACAAGACCTCAAGATCCTATGATACAGCAACTTTATGATGCAAACCTACTATGATGCAGTATTAGTTTACTGACAAGTACTATTCTGACAAAAGTCACAACTTAGGGCACAACTCCAAGCCGATCTCACCAACTGAATAATCTTCAAGCCACTGAGACTTCTCCGTAAGTTATTACTACCAGCTCTTTACAGTCTGAGCCACAAACTATAAGCAACTGGCAGAATTCCAATTTCAACAATTTTTGAAATTTTCACTTAAGTGATCATTTCCAGCAGAAAGGGTGTCCTCCAAATGCTTTTCAAAAACCCCACAGAACCTCACTAACATCACCGAATCTTGAACTCGCAGAACACAAAGGTAACGTTCCCAGTAAATTTAACACTATGTAGGGTTATCCATTACAGATTTTGATCCAGCAACAGTTACCTTTGTTTAAAGGGTAAAATTAGTGTAGGGCAGAGAAATAAACCACTGGAGAGAGCAGTCTGCAGCACTGTGGAGTGCAGGTACCTCAGGCATACAGCAGACAAGGAGACAACTGTTGTAAATAATCCAAGGATCTACAATTATAATCCATAGTTCAAACACACTTAAAGAAATAAATATTAATCTTGATTCCCAAACCTGCTCTAACAAAGAAGACAACAAAGCATTTTGATGCTTAGTTTTAGTAGAGAGAAGGAGATCACCATGGTTTTAATTCATCAAAAATAAAATTAAGTAATAGTGGTCCAGATAATCAACATTAATCTAGAATTCAAGTTGATGCAATGAGTTAGCCATCTCAAAAATACTGTGTAATATCATGACAACACCTTTCTAGTCCATTTAAAAAACAAATATATATAAACCAATGCTCTAGTTTAGCAGAGCCGAAACTCACAAGTTGTAATGGTGCAGAGAAAAAACTGAACTGGATTTCTTCCACTCAGAGAAGCCCATCCTTTGAGCAGCTCCATCACTCAGATGAAGTACTGTCTCTGCATATGCCATTTAAGCAGGCACTTGAGCTCTCAAGTACACGGGGATAACCTTTATACCATTCACATCTAGTGCAAGAGTCTCAGAGCTTTGACTCTGACTAGGTGAACTATGTTCTCCCTTTTCACACTCTGAGCTTCCAGAATGTGCTGCCTTGGTAGTAAGACATAGCTGCTAAAATAAAGAATTAGTAAGAAATAAAATAACTGGATTTGTAAGCAAATATCGACAAAGACATGGACAAAGTAGTGTAATTCACTACTACTGCTTTTTCGCCAGCATCCTAAACGTGAATAGCAATTTGTATTACTATAAATCAAAAAGAGAACCATAACACTGAAATGTTACAGTGTATCTGTTTCTCAATGTTTTAAAACACGTGACAGGCTCAGAAGTTAGTTTCCTTCCAGACAACATCTGCTTGGCTGCCACCATCTCTGCGAGGCATAGGTGTGCACGAAGCAGTGACAGGAAGTCAAGTATATATAGTCTCTTCTTGAATTATTAATATAATCTTATCTCGATATCTGAAACCAACTTTATGAGTCACAGTAACAAAGCATTAGTCCAAACTAAAAACCGCATTTAAAACAGGGCTGAACTAGGAATGACAGTTAGGTATTAAATAATGATTCCAAATATCAATTTAAAAAGTCAAAAATAGGAGGGCCTGAATTTAANGCCTAAAATTAAAAAAAAAAAAAAAAAAAAAAAAAAACAACACAACACCTACACGGGCAACCAGCTACCAAGAACACCATTTCTCATTACTCATCAGTCTTGTCCATTGAACTCCATCAGTCATAAGAAGCTGGGAAGAGCAGCTGACGGGC